>VWZD01013042.1:16313-39888 GCA_013396695.1 Sakesphorus luctuosus
TCTCCTCTCCTCGAATCTCCTCAAATCTCCTCTCCTCAAATCTCCTCTCCTCAAATCTCCTCTCCTCTCCTCGAATCTCCTCTCCTCTCCTCGAATCTCCTCTCCTCGAATCTCCTTTCGTTGAATCTCCTCGAATCTCCTCACCTCTCCTCGAATCTCCTCTCCTCGAATCTCCTCGAATCTCCTCTCCTCTCCTTGAATCTCCTCTCCTCGAATCTCCTCTCCTCTCCTTTTTTTAACACAATAATTACAAAATTATGCTTCTCAAATAAATTTGTCTCTAAACCCAACAATTTTAACAGTATTTTAGCATAACAGACTTAATTAGGTAAGTTTTATTTCAGCTTAATTAAAATAGCCCCACCTTCTAAAATCATGCCACAGTACTCACATATTCACATAAGTACTGAATTCAGTTTGAATATATACAAATATATTCAGTTCTAAATATATGCATTTACAAAAGATTATTATGTACTTCTGCTTGGAGATAAAAATCTACAGAATGATTTGAAAATGGATCACTTTTTTTCCCCAATGCCATTCAAATATATTTTAAGGAATGTAGGAATTGCATATATTGAGGTCATGAAAAAGAGACATAAGAAGTTAATCAAAGAACTAAATTTTGGACAAATCTTTTCATCAAGTCTATGAGCATAGCAATCAAAACCTTTTCAATATTCCCTCTCAAATTTTGCATCTCCTTCAGAATTCCAATATTCTGCCTCTGAATGTTTTCTGATGTTTGTCAATTTTAATGACAAAACAGAGGTGACTTACAAATGTTTTAATCTGTCTAAAAGACAGAAGTAAATCACAGCTAAACAGAATTTTATCCCAAGTATTTTGTCCAGAACAGTACAATTCAGTTTGCCTAGGTCAAGCCAGTGAACTACAAAAAGATAATTTGCAGCGCCTGCATGTTTCTCTAGAAACTCCATCAAACAGATCATGGTTTTTTAAGTGACCTCTCAGTCATTAGGATGATCTCTATAACATTTTTACTGGTTGTATCTACATGATCTTTCATTTCCACATTCTCCTTTTTCAGAACTTCATTGTTATCGGTTAGCTCTTTATAGCTTCTCTCTAACTGATGTTTCTCTGAAGTCACTCAGCTTTAAATAATTTCTCTTTAGAAACAGAGTTTTAAGTCACCTCCTTATCACATTCTTTAAGCTTCAACTAAGGATCTTCAGTGAATCCAAGACAGATCTTCCACTGACTTTTATACTTCACTAGCATAAAAAAATCTAAGCCATCATCTTCTCATTATATACCTTCTCATAATTTTTAGTAATCCTTATTCTGTATTATAATTATGCATTAAAGAGTGTTCTTTATGTCTAAAAAATGCACATCTTAAGTTTTGTATTCCTCAGATGAAAGATCAGACAAATACTCTCTAATGCTGAGAAGCTGACGTGGGGTTTTTTTCATATTACTAATTTTCAGTTTAACTACCCTGTATTTGTTACCTATCTTTCTATATATGTAAAAACATAACTGAAATAAAACCACATAGTATTTCCTTGAAGTTAGGAAAACCTTGTTCCATTTCAACACCAATGAGGGATTAGTACAATGCAGAAAAAAGCAGGAGCATAACTGAAACACAAACAGCTGGAACCGGACAAAATCACCCATGTATTGGGCCATCACCTTTCTTGCTTTATTTTTCCCTCCATGTAACAAGGGTTTCTGTGTTGGATGAACATGCATAACACAAGAACTTGGGAGTGCAATTACAGTTGTGCAACAGTGTTAACCTCCAATATCTGCTGGAAAGAAGAGATGTCTACCAACATCTCCAAAAGTTTCTTTTAAAGCCTAAGTAAATACCCTAAGCTTTCACTTTCTCTGGGGATTGGAAGTATGTTTGGAACAAAATAAGGGATAGAAATAAGGATTATTGTCTGGAAGAAGTTAGTTTGTAGTGGGCAGATAAAGTTTGAAGTTTTCTGGAATTTTCTGCTGAGCGTATCTATTTCCATTGGGATGAGCAATGAACAAGCTTAGAGAAATATGTTACAGGGCTATTTTTCACGAGTTAAAGGAAGGAGAATGGGCTTGAACTTTCAACTCAATACTCTGTCCATCTGCCATTCAGTCACTTTTCAAAAATTGTTCATTCCTAACTTTCCAACTTTCTTTTTGTCAGAATGTAAGGACATAACTGTTCTTCCAGTTCCAGTGTGCAGCGTGTCTGTATCAATGAGTACTTACAAGCCCCAGAAGAGCTCGACTCCTAGGATCATTTAGCATTCCTCGGCGCTGGTGTTTAATTAGAGAATGTTTGAACTCTTTAAACTACTAGTCAGTCGCAGTTACTTGTATCACCTTTTCAAACTTTTGAACATTTACTTTTATTTTTAGAAATGCTTAATCCCCTTTTTAATAGAGGAGAGTGAAGAGGATTAAGCCAATGAGTAGTGAATTGAATAATAAACAATGTAAGGAAAGATATTCTGACAGCAGCCTGCATAGAACCATTCAGGAAGGCAGTTGCAAAACAGGCAGAAAGACAGAGGACATTTTAAATATACGTGTTTCTTACAAATGAATGTCAATGCCCATGCATACAAAAATGCTAGAGATTTAGGTTAAGGCAGATGTTCACATGAAATATGAGGGAAATAAAAGGAAAGGATGTGGAAAATAAAATTATTAGGGATTGATTGAAAGGTAAGGATATACCTTTCCACATCTGACAAATGTACAGTTGGTCAGCATCCTGCAACACACAAACATCAATTCATTGCTATGCAGAGTGCCTACAGCAGGCTTCCAGTTCAGCTGCACCTTTCAAATAAGGAAGAAATATGCAGTGGTCTGTGGAGGCTTGCTCATTTCTGTTAGTAGAAAATATTTGTGGTCAACTTCTTAAGAAAGGGGTGTCAAAGGATAATTTGGCTTAGAAGGAATCTTTGAAATTCATCCCACAATTTCTTTCAGAAGGGCCAAGCTCAAAGACTTTTGCTTCATTGAAGACTGCATCTTATTTTATGGTGTAGGTAATATTAGATCTCACATAGATCAATTCACTAGCAGATCTATGTTTACATCAGAATATAATTCAGCCAAGTTTATGTACTGATTATTTAGACTTAGAGATATTATAGATAATGTGCCATACTTTGCCAAAAATAACCACAAAGGCAAAGTAATAGACATCTCTGATAATAAATACATATTGAAGATTTTAGGCATCTGAACTACAGATTTACATCCTCTTTTAAAAAAAAATCCGTTTTCCTGAGGGTTTACAGGAGAGGCATGACCCAGCTGACAATTTATACATCTTTATAGGTGATTTGGATTATTCTTTTTCTTATGCAGAAAAATTTGATATAATAAATAACAGGGAGGCAAAGAAGGTGCTTTAGTATTTGTTTAGCACATATTTCAGAGGTTCCATGGTTGTGTAAGCACTTGTTTATCTGTGTTTCTGAGGTTTTTGCGGTGTAAATCTTCTGCAGTGACAATATAATTTTTGCTGTGTTTAAGTCAGCTGTGGCCTTTGGGAATCAAGATTATTTCTTTGTAGGAGAAATTCAGTTGTCAGTGGTCTGTAAAAGTGGGCCAGGTTCCTTGGCACCATATGGGATTCTTTAGTGAGATTCTTCTGATTTTGTTCAGCCTGAAGAGAGCATTAAGGAGGCAATGAAGCCCAGGGCCCACCTTGTAGCTGAATATGCAAAGAATGATAATGAGTATGAAAGCTCCTTTATCTCAATGACATTCAAATTCCTTGCTATCACAATGCCTGACCACTGGAGTTACTGGAATGGAAAAGACTGTTCTGTCATTTATTCAGTGTTTTCCACTCATTCGGATTCAGCCTTAGTCTCTGGTGGCAACTGTGATAGGATTTCTAGAGCTTTAGGGCCACAATAACTCACTTAACCATAAAAAGGGGTGGGACAGATGAAGAAGATTAAGAAATGCAGTGGTTTGTGGAGGTTTGCTCATTTGCATATGTTTTCATCTCCCCTGTGGTGGATAGGCTGACATTGTGGCATTCATGAATTTCCCCTCAGACAGCAACTCTTGTTTGTCACAGAAAGCCCCAAGATATGTTTCCTGTATTTGTCCTACATAGGGATATTACACCAGAGAGAGCAATAAACAGTATTGATTGCTCCCTATCATATTTGGGTTACCCTGACTACTTTGTAATAATTTTTAAAATCCATGTTGCTTAGGCAGTATCCAGGAGTCTGTTGGACTTGTGGCTCAGCTTCTGAACATATTGTGTCTCCTTAAGAATGAGATTTATATTGGATGCATCCCAGAGGTGAATATAATGACCTCTTTCACCTTGTCAAAAGGGCAGCCTTGTCAAACTCACAGTAGTCAATATCCTACAGAGCATCCATTTAGCACAGGAGCACAGCCCAAACTGGGACTTTGGAGTGCAGGTACTCAAATGCACAGGTCTGACAAAGACAAATAGCACAGGGATGCGCTAACCGAGCAAGGACAAAGGGACGCCTTGCCTCCACTGTGTGAGAAATTGAAGGCCACTTAGATTTCTCCTGCATGCATTTTATGATGTGAGAAGAGATTGATTTTTTTTTTAATTCCCTGATTTTAAAATGTGAGAAGCAAGGGATACTACTGCTCAGGGATACTACTGCTCAGTCGCACACATTTCTTTCATTATTTTTTTTCCTTTTCCTTTTTTTTTTTAAATTGTCTGGAACTTTATCTTTTTCATATAGGTATATTGGTTGAAGCTCTTAAGTGTTATAGTTTCTCTGTTGATACCCTCAATGCTCTCTGATACAGGTACTTATTTAATAGCTTCTGCATAAACTATTACAGAAGCAGGGTAGCTAGCAGGGGTCATATTCTTTTTGTGGACAGTTCTGATCTTTTTACTGATTCTTCTGACTAAATAAGTGACACTGAAATTTTGTTGTATTAAAAACCGTAACATAGAACGCATTTTGTAGGATAAGAGTTACTACATTTCAGGACTACATTTCAATTTACAAAGAGAATTTTGAATGACACCTGTAAAAAGGAAAAAACAAGAGGTTTTCGGGTAATGATTTTGTGATGTTTTTGTAAAGCCATATTAAGTTTTGTATATAATTTTACTTTTACATAACTTAAATTTGCTGAATATGTGGCCTAACTGCACACAGCTCTGCTGTCCTGCACTCTTTTTTTTTGATGCAATGATCTTAAATCTATTTAGAATTAGCATTGCATGTCCTGTTCAGATCATAGTTTTCTGACTGTAATTTTAATTCAAATCACAACAAGCAAACTGAGTGGAGCCAGTTAAGTAATTCTGTATAAAATCACCACCAGTCCCCAATCTTACAAACACTCAGCATGTAGCTAATAGTAAGTCACATTGATTTCAACAGTACTACTAACAGTGTGCAAAATGAAACACATTTATGAGCCTTTGCAGAATCAGGGCTTCAGAGAGCTCACAAACTGGCCTTTGATGTCCATTTATAAATCCCCATTATAATTAACAGGAGTTTTGCAGACACATCAATAGCAAAGTATATGTAGAGTGCATTCCTGCTGGCCAAATCGTCTGCAGATGGAATCCCAAAATATTCATTGACTCCCTGCTGACAAGGAAATTATTTATTATTACTACCTACATGATGCAGTACTAACCTTGAAAATCCATTATATTCTAATGAGGCCAAAGCTACTTAAACTAACAAACAATCACCACCTCAAAATCTGTATTAATTTAAGGAAACATTACAGCTACCATAGAATTAGAAATTTTCAGACTCTTTATTATGTCCCATAATGGAGGAGATAAAACTTTCTAGAAACCAGAACAATGCTTACCACACTGAGCTCTGTTCCTCTTTCTACAGTAGAAAGTCAGCATCACACTACACCCTGGGACAGAAGGACATACAGAGAAGAAAGAACAAGCTTTTCAAACAAGTGGAGGTAGGAGCAGTTGGTGCTTCACTGGGGAGACCAATCCTCCTACATTTGGTCTCAATGGTTAGACGCTTAATAAAAAATATTACTATTACAGTTTTTCCAACAACTTGTGGAATCTGAAGGAGTATGTACTGGAAAAAAAGTTACTAGCTGTTTTCTCTTTGATTTATGCTATACTCCCTGAGGCCTTGCTTTGTTTCTGGGTTGGGGAAGAAAAAGAAAAAGGACATTGTGAGGTGGGAAATATTTTGCTTTTTTGACTCTAAAAAGGCAGCGAAAGTTTTATCTGTATAAGTGGGGTGAACTATTGAGAAAATGTACAGATATACTGATTAGAGTACAAAACAGCTGACTCACTTTTCTAATTAAAGACTTTGAAGACACAAACATTTACTTATTTACTTGTTTGTTTGTTTGTTTTAGCAAAATTAATGTGTAGTATTGAGGAAAGGGATTTGGGAAGAGTTAGTGTGTGTATATCTAAGGCATTATATGAAGACTCCAAGTCTATGTCTGATTCTTATGCTTTGGAAGGGTCAAAGCATAGCATAAAGATTAGACATCTGTCTTAAGTACATGGGAAAACATATTTTTTATAAATCAACTAAAAAAATATCTTATTTTACTGGTTTTATGCCTTGATCTTCAGAGACTTTTGCAAACATTTTATATTTCATCTCAACCAAGCTCTCCTAACGCAAGAGGATATCAAATATTAAATATTTGGCTGGAAAAAAAATGGTCCACATATGCCAAAGGATTCTGCTTTGCCTTTACACTGAATCAGGAGCAAGCTGATGTACAATTACAAAAGCAACTTATTTTTTGCATGCTAACACTGAAAAACTTCAGTATGTTTCATTGAAGTATGACAAATTAACCAGAGAGAATCTGACCTATTCAGCAAATGTCGGGACTGTGGGGGTTTATACTGTGCTGATAACAAACAAGCAATACAGTCAAAAGTTCAGGTTAGGAATGAGAGTAAACAAATTTTGAATTTTGTGTCTGAGTCACAAACTCACCAGCTGGTGTTTTCATGATAAATAAAGTGACATAGTGAGTGCTCTGAGGAGGTAGCATATATGCTTTTTGCTTGTAACAGTATGAACAACTACTTAGGGTTCACCATAAAATTTTCTACAAAATGTTCTGGAAATTGGAATAAGAAGTCTATCATACAGTTCACTAGCTGTAAATATGTGTTCACTTTCTTCCTCTTTTACTATAATTACCACTCCAGGACAAAGTAAATCAACTGGGTTTTGTTGAAAGATCGATATGACCAGATCGTAAATAAAGACCTTCTCAGGGGAAATGTACTCTCACATTCATTGTCCTTCACAGGAGGAACTTTAGTCTCTTGAAATGACTTCATTCTCTTTACTCCTATTTTAACAATTGCTGTTGTGAAAGAAGCTTAGATGAGTTTATAATACCTTGATTATTTATGTGAAAAATTCTAGAATTACTTAACACTTGAATAATTCCATATCTAGAAGAGGATTTGTGCTATAGCAGAAAAAGGATCCTCAGTGTTAACTTGGTAATGGATGTCAGAAAATCAATGTTATATTTTAGTACATGCTTGAGTTTCTAGTTTTCACTGAGATATTGGTTGGCAAGTCAAACATCTTATGTCTGTACTTAAAAAACTTTCAAGTAGGTACAATGGGAAAGGAAAACTATAATTTATCATTGTAAAAGATGTTTAGATTGCCATATGTATTTCAGAATACCATATCCAGGAAACATGAATTTCACTGAGGAATATCTAGCAACATTGTGCTATTAAACAGCTATTAAAGCTGGGGAAAAGTCAAAAAGTGTTTAGGAGGATGCTAGCCTTTTCAGACCTGCAACAGGCATTGATGGTGTGATTTCAGGTTGCTCAATCCATCTGTCCTGGGTTTTCCCTTGTTAACAAGGGAAAGCACTCCATTCCATTGACCCCAGATCCACCTCATCATGGAAGCAGAATTAATACATGTGTTATGGTTGGAATAATTTTGCTTTGTTGTCGTCCTCCAGCTGCAGTGGAACACAGGAGATATCCCTGGACATCCCCAAACACATAATTTATGTATCTTATTCCCCCTTTCCTCATTTCTTTACCCTCCTCTTCACCACTATTTCTGCACTCCAGCACTTTCCCAAATAATCATTGATAATTATTTTCTTCATTGAGTTCATCTTGCTACACCCATAGACAAATTTGGTATCTCTTATTCTGCCACCTAGGTAATCTCAGCATTGCATGATCAACTAACAAGGCTGTCTAGGTGCTGCTCATCCTGCAGGACTGTTCTTCCGCAGCGATCTGTAATGCTCCCCTTCACTTATCTGTGATGTTCAGCCCTTTCTCACCTCCTCATTAACCACCTCTGAGACCCAGGTGTCCCTGACAGCCTTCACAGCGCTAACCATAACTTTTGGCTTCTTCTCACCTTGTTTATCTGTCATGTCTGGCAGTTTATCATGTCATAGTTTCTCATGTGCTGTTCAGTTAGCTTAACTCCAGACCAGGGCTTATTCAGATGCCTTCATATTTGCCTGTAGCTCTAAGAAAAAAAAGGAAATGAGACTTGACTTGTTTATCTTTGCAATATGAAGACTGAGGACAGATATAGTAAGATCTTGCAGATATCAGTTTTAAAAGTACAGCATATAGGGCTAAAATCACTGAAAAGAATAATTTTAATAAACAAACTGATACGGCAGCAACTGAATATATGTATAAGGGTGTATTAGACATCTAAATATCATTGTGATGTTTATAAGACTGATAAGCCTGATCAGTTTGAACTCCAAAGAAAAACTTAACTAGATTGACTTTCATTGACACCCCTCATGCTAATGCTTAGTCCCTACTCATTTTTACACATTCAAAGCAGTCAGTCCTTAGCAGCCATATGCAACACCCACTGTGAGCACACAGTACTACAGCACAGGTCCCATACCCTCAGCAGTCACCATCACCACAGCATAGGAAGCAGGCTCCAGAGCTCTTCCATGTGGTACACTGATGTGGGCAACTGTGGGGGGATGACAGTGTGTGTATCCCTGAAGGAAAGCAGGTAAGAGTATTCCCTTGAAGAGAGCTACTTGTAGTGTGTGTGATGTCTTGTGACCAATGGAATGTTTCATTGTATGTAAGGTGAATTTGTTAACCAATAATGTCATGACATATTAGATATAAGAAGATATAAAAAGTGTTGGTGTAACTACAAATAAACTCTCTTAGTTGAAACTCTCTAAGTTGTAAGCCTTCTGATCAAGCCTTCTAATGCCTGCTGTGCCTGAGCTCTTCTGACAGTCATTCACACTTTCCCCTTGTTTGGGATAAGGGTACCCCAATAGGCAACAAGTTTGGGATCCTTCCCTATTGGAAAATGTCTGAGTTTCTTGACACTTCTCAGCCCCATGCCTCTGGAAGAGTACAGAGGTGCTGTGGAATACTCATGGCAGTTGCTGCAGCAGGGGCCCTGTCTTGCTGCTTGGCTCTTTCTTCCCTGTTCTGTGGTTTCTTGTTCTCTTAAAGGTTTCATGTTTTCAGTGAGCAGTAATTGTCCTTGAGCAGGTTGTTTATAGTTCTCTGCTTTCAAGATATGTCCATATTTTAAACATCTAAATACTCCATGCCTTCAAAATTGTACATCCTAGCAAGAGACACCATGTTAAAAGTTCTGGCTCACATTGAAAGTTCTCACAGCAAATTGGTAACACTCCTAACAGACCACATCTGGGGCCTTGCAGAATTTGCTAAGGCACAGTTAGCTTAAGGCTTGAAGCTTATTCCCTGAAGCATTACGATTTTTACAGGGCTACAGGGTGCAAAACTGTTTTTACACCTACTATTATTTACTATTCTTCTGTCTAAGTTTAAAAAACCCTAATATTTTTTAAATCCTGCTTAGTATAGATCTATTTTTATGGGTGCAATAGACCTTTGCTTTGGCCGCAATATAAGCTGTTCATGTACTAGGAAAGTCTTTCTAAATGCTAGGCAGTGAAATGAAAGGCAGTTGTCCTGTGGGATAGGAGGTATAAAGAGAAGACGTAATGACAAGGCAAAAATACTTTCTTATAAAGCAGAATTTAACATCTATGTAAGGAAAAACTACATGATGTGTTTGCACAGAGTGATCAAGGATTACAATACTCAGCTCAGGAACTCATTCCTACTCCACTGTCCAACAACAGACTCTGGCTGGGCTTCTAACATCTCACTGACATCACTGATCTCTGCCTCCAGTCCAAGCCAGATTTACCCTGTAATGTAAAGTTCAGTACTGAAGAAAAATTAAAAAGAATTTGAAGTGAATTCACTATTGCATCACAAGTCAATTTAGAAATCAACAGATAACGAGCTTGTCTAGGTAATGTCAGGCATGAAATGCAATAATCTCATATAAACCTTATATTACAGCTGACACTCTAAAGAGTATTTTCAGTGAAAGTACTTTATATAGAGGCATATCCATGCCAACCTCCCCTTTTCTAACTGCACTTCTTCTATGCATGCCTTCATTAGATTTGAAAGACAATTCAAAATGAGATATGACCTCCTACATATGAAAATAGATCCACTTGAACAGAAACAGAAATAATTGATCAGGGAACAATGCAGGAAACTAAGTTTGGTGCTTCTTTCTTGAAAATAACAATCAAATCCTGTGGGTACTAGCAACTGACTTCTTATTAATTTTGTCTAATAGCTTTTATCATAAATGCATGAATACATAGATTATAATTTTCTAGATGCTAGAAATCTTCATGTAATAGGAGAACAATTATACCAAAACTGTTATGTGAGGATGAATGGGAGAAAAGGTGGGCATATTTTCAAGTACTGAATTGAAATGTGATAGCTGTCTCACTTGTATTTATCATACTGGATTACTATTTCTTTGTTCTCCATTTGATAGCTGATCATTTTACTGTTGTGGCAGAAGAAACTAGGATATGCTGTCTTTTTTATAACTGAAATATAAATAGGCAAGAAATCTTCACAAACTTTTATAAACACATTTTGCGTCTTGTACTAAAAGAAGATTGGAGGTTCTTATTCTGAAGAATGTGATACAATGGGAGTGCTATATGCTCCGAACATGGGATTTGACTTCTGCTGTTGCCTTTGCTTTCAATTTTTCATACATAATAGTGCTATTATATTATCTTTTTTTTATATTATCTTATTGTCTTTTCCAGTCAAGTGTTCCCAAGGCATTTAAACTTTAAGTTAGTCTGTCATTTCCCTACACTGAGTTTTCAGCCACATTTTCATACTACACTTCACCCTGTCCCATCCTGCTCCTCGATCCCCAGTGCACCCTATCAGATGTCATGCCAGGTCTACCTCATCAGTATTTAGAAGCAACATAGCTTCTTATGTTTCACATACTAGGTGCAAAGGAAAAAAAAAAAAGAAAAAGAAAAAAAAGGAAAAAAAGAAAGAAAAATTAAAATGAGTCTTCTCTTTCTAGTTCCCAAAGAGCCCAAAGAAAAGATTAGCTCTTCCCTGTCCCCTCTTTGTAGTGTGTTATTCAATGCTGGGAGGAATTTGGGATCAAATAGTCATAGTACAAGAAATCATACTGGCTATACACCCAAAATGACCCTAGCCCTGATATCCAGCTGTCTATCTTGCTGTAATACATCTGCATCCCTGCCTGTATGCCCAGTTTCCCTTCCAGAAATAGGGTCGAAACAGGGCTGGTAGTCAGCAGTTTTCTTCTCCCTACATATAGATATAGCACTATAAAGATTAAAGGTGTACTAGCAAATCTGTCTAGGCTGCTTTTAAGTATTTTGCATCTTATTCTATCCCAAGCCCATTCAATGAATCCAAGGTCTGCACACACCAGACCACTGCACTACCTACAGACAGTGCTACTAGACTGCAAATGTCCTCCAAAGCTGACCTCCAGACTAGGCTGTAAGTATTGAAGAAACAAAACAGTTCTCCCCTATGTTTCCTTAATTAAGGAGATTGTTAATGAAGGATGATTCTTTTTTGGGTGGGGCAGTTCAGATGACAGGAAAGACTGACTTGCCAACCTTGTGGTTAAAAATATGTTTAGAAGCTCTTTAAAAGATACGTTAGATAAAATATGCTCTTCCATCAAGAATTCATAACATCGTTTCAAAAGCTAAACTAAGGATGAGATAGGAGGATTGATTTAAGTAATTTTTTATAAAATTACTCCAGAAATTAAAGTATCCCCAAACACAGAGTTAAGGATTCTGCAGTCAAACACCAGAGGACATAACTTCTATTTAGTTTTATGTATCATAATTACCATGATATGCCCATGATGTGCAGGGTGAAGCAAGCATATTAAAGATGGATTCATAATTAGATCTGAGGTACTTGGCTAATTAACAAAATGGATAGACAAAATCTGTATTTCATTAGGGTGAGATGCATCAGTTTCCTCCTGTGCTTCTACATGTTTGATATATTATACTGCAGTGAGCTATTTCCAGTGGATCGTGTTGGGATGTGGTGATAAGTCACATGCCAAGCAACATAATAAAATAATTTATGATCAACCAGACTGGAAATATCAGTTGGGGGATTCTCTGTATTTAATGTTTCACCATATGAGTTCATCACATTGCTCTCAGGCTTTCAAACTGGTGTTGCTACTGATATTATTTGGACAGTCTTCATTCTCCCTCTAAGAAAATGAAAGAATAAAAGTCCCTAAATGTATGTGTATATCTGCTAAAGTACTATCCTTTCACACTTAATGTTATTTATTTTAGGTCTCATAATATTGTCTAATGCAGCTCGTTAGTCAAATAAGAGCTTGGTGCATATACATCCCAATGAAAATAATATACGGGTAAATAGACAGAAAGCTAATTCTCATTCTCTGTTTATACTATAAAGCTGAAAGTGTAAAGAAGAAAAATGCACCTGTGCTTAACAATCAGAAAAGTGTGAATTAAATTTAAAAATATTTTTTCCCCATCATTTTCTTACTGTCCTCTAAAAACATTTTAAAAAACCAAACCCAATGCTTTGCTGTAGCCAATACTGCACATGGAAGAAAAGGAAATTTTCCTTGTTACTAAACTCAGGATTCTATCAGATCATTTTCTGTTTGTGAGTGCACCTGAAGGATATATATAATATTGTTCCTAGTGATAAGCATAACATAAACCAAGACTTAACTATGAAGCAAAGACTAAAATACCCACAGGAGTTAAACTGCTTGATAGAACTTTTACTGCTTGGGTATAGCAGTAATCCAAAATGAGGTGGTAAAAGCACTTACCTCACTCTACACAGAGATTACTTTATAAATTCAGTAGAAACATAAACAGAGTCTTTATATTTAATGGCAAATAGTTATGGGGTTAGGGGGTTTTTGTGTGTGTGTTTTTGTTAATTAGGTAGGAAAAGACCTCTGAGATCGTCAAACCCAATCTATGATGAGACACCACCTTGTCAACTAGACTATGGCAGTAAGTGCCACATCCAGCTTTTCATTAAACACCTCCAGATATGATGATTTCACCACCTCCCTGGGCAGCCCATTCCAATATCTAATCTCTCTTTCTGTGAAGAAATTCCTCCTTATGTCCAACCTACACCTCCCCTGACACATCTTAAGGCTGTGTCCTCTCGTCATGTCGCTGTTTGCCTGGGAGAAGAGACCAACCCCCACCTGGCTACAACCTCCTTTCAGGTAGTTATAGAGAGTGATAAGGTCATCCCTGACTCTCCTCTTCTTCATGTTAACCAACCCAGCTCCCTCAGCCAATTCTCATAAGTCTTGCGCTCCAGACCCTTCACCAGCCTCATTAACCTTCTCTGGACAAGTTATATACTGTTAGCTATACACTATCCTTGAGCCATCCAGAAAAACTTAGTATTATCAAGGTTAGATCTATTCCTTTACAGAAATACTTTATTTAAAATAAATTTTGCGTGATTAATACTGCTGTATCTTGAGTAGGTATTAAATCTTGTCATAGTAGTCTGATGCTTTCTCCAAGATTTCATCCTTTGAAATGCTATAGATTTGATCATAGCCAATCTATGCCTCACATTTTCTTCATCACAAGTTTTACAGACTTACGTTTGAATAGCAGTTTCATATGTTTGGAAACAATGTGATTTCGGGTCCCATTGCATAAACACAGACCATCTGATGTTTGGCAACTCTTAGTAATATGGCAAACTGACATGACAATTTTGGCTGAATCCCTGAGAAATGAGACCAAGGTTCAGCTATTTAAAGACAGTTAGGAGTGTAACTTTCCTTGAAACCACTTTTTTTCTCCATTGAAATGTTGTTTTCATTGAAAGCTTTTATAAACATATTTTCTCAAATCACACAATAAATTAATATTGGACTGTTTTGGATAGTGTTGTGAAGTGAACTGACATTAAAGTAAGTATTAACAAATACTCTTGTCTGTCCAACAAACAGTAGTATTGCCACACTCCAACAAGTTTAAAGAATGACATTCTAATTTGTAGGACTTTTTTAAGTATTATTTTTAATCTTCCACAAAGGTACTTCATCTCAGATGTTATCTGAAATTCTTGAAAATCTACAGCTGAAGAATTCCAACATTAGCTTCTAGGAAGTACATGTAGCACTGATGTTAGTAATTAAAATGACATCTGCAGAGAAAACATGCAAAAGCAGCTGACATTTGATTTGGGCCATTCTAGATGCCTAAAATCCATCAGACTGCTTGAAAACTAATAAAAGCCAGCTGATTCCCTTACTATATTGGTTGCTAAAACACATCAGGGGATTTGTATGTACAAACAGCATATCTCTTTCAGACTCAAAAGAAGAGATGTCATGGAGGCCAATTAACCTCAGGAATAGCTGTTTCAGGTCATGTAGAGGAATAAGAACAGATAAATACATGGGACAAAAGCACTTTTGATTTCACTAAGCTGCTTTCTAAAATAGTTCTTAGGCAGTCAAACAAATAACATTGTAGCACTTCACATCTTTTCCATGCTATATAAAGAGCTAATTAGGTCTCAGACTTGGTCATTGTTCTCATTGATTTTACAGCCAGGAAAACTGAGGCAAAGACCTGGAAGGTATCCAAAGGTCAAACATTGTGCCAGTAACCAAGTTAGGATTGCCATTCTGGAATAGCTACAATCAAGACTGCAGCTTGATTCACTCCATGAAAACAACATTTCCATTCACAAGAAGGGTTATGCTTAGAGGAAAAATTTTCAAGATTGTGCATCTTTGAAAGCTGATGGGCTCACCCTAGGTGTTAAACATCCAGGCCCTGATCCAAGGCAATACTTAAGCACCTGTACTAAACAAACCAAACCAACAGAGGAACAATAGTTTTCAAGTATTTTAAATCAGTCTCAAACAAATAAACCTGAGATGTTTTTTATTGTAGTTGTCACCCAGCAGGATCAATAGCCTCGGTTGCCATCTTTTACCAAGGATAACTCTTTTGCAATTATTATAGTCATTTATATTGTGCAGCACAAAAAGAGTGAATAAAGTCAAATAAGTGGCTATTATTTACTCCATTCTGTTTTGTTGGTTTTCTTGTTATTTGTTTGTTGGGGTTTTTTTCCATGGGCTAGATAATCTAGTGCTGCCATGAAACCAGGCAGGGCATGTTAAAAAGCATTAACTGAGACCTTAGGTATGGCTGGTAAAACATGAAATGGAATCTTCCTGTTTACTTCAGTTTAGATTCAAATATGTATGATGTGTATTTACTGTATTAAAAGAAACCAAAAACAAACAAAGAAGCATACATTGTGTAATCTAATGTTTTCTCTCATACTTGGATTCAGTTATGTCCAAGGAATTATTTTGACACACGGAGAAGTGACAGAATATTACATTTGTATGAAGTTGTGATAATCAAGGATCACCAACTCCATAGTCAGGGTCTGTCTTCTACAGATGTAGAACTCCTATAAGTCTCTTGCAACATGGCTTTCTAATTTGCAACAGGTATGGATTTGATGCATTTTTTTCATTTTCACACAAAAAAATTCTTATTACAATATTTTTTCCTCCTCAAAAGCATTCTAATGGAGAAGGAATACTAAATCTCATTTGAAAACACTGGGCCTTGAATATCAATTACATGAAATGCGCAGTCAGCAATGAAAATAAGAGATCCAAAGCACATGTCTCTGACTTGTGTACACCAATCAGCCCTGACCAATTGCTCATTTTAATCCCAATGTATATGATATATTTAAATTTAGCTACTGGTATTCTATTTACAGGAGTCTGTTGATAACCTATAATGACCAGTATTTTGTATTAATTTACTCTCCCTTTCCAAGTTTAAACTCCAAATTTATATTTTTAAATTCCTTTCTCTAGTTTTCTAAAAGTCAGGTGTAAGTCCATACAAATTCTTATTTTTCCAGAAGTTTTATTGAAAATCAAATATCCTGGGTTTTTTTTCCTTCTCCATAATACTATTTCAAATAAATATGCTAATTTCTTCATTCAGTATTCTCAGTCTTGAATTGAAGTTTATTGAAAATGTGGTGTTAAAGCAAATGCACTTTATTAAATCAACTTGCATAACAAACAGAGAAATATTATTTTGGTATGTTAAACTTAGCCAATGAAAATATATGCACAGAATTTTTAGACGCTATTAAATACTGAGCTACAGTAGAACAATTTCATCATTGTCCTAAGAAATAGAAATACTGACTTAATATCTAATTTCTTTCCTCAGTTGTAACCACCTCAACCTCACTGTCTTCAATTTATAATTGTCATAGAATTTACATTTGGATAAATATGTATTCCCTAGGACCACTTATGCTACACTCACATGTTAGCCTCCTCTCCTATTTCAACCCAACAAAACCACTTATGAAATTCAAGATTGTACCTCCTCTGTCTAGAAATCTTTCTAGAAAATTTTAGGGTATTTTTCAAAAAAGAATAATCAACAAAGAAGCACAACTGACTAAAGTTTCTGACTATTAAAGTGTCTCTCTTTCAATGAAGAAGCAATATCTACAGAGATCTTAAATAGGAATTTCCTTGCTACCTCAAAGCTGTCTTAAGATTATTCTTAAATACGGAAAAGATGGAAGGGGAGAAGGAATTAAGGAAATATTTATCCTTTATCTGAAATGTCTCACACAGTGTAAGGTAGTGTCTCCTACACAAATTTTGACAGATTGTCCTTTTATTTGCATTGAAGTCTGATCTAATACATCTTATCTAGTACATTTTGGAGTAACTAATGTATGTTTTTAGGCAGACCACAGAAATCCTCAAGTTGGTTGCCAATTCTAGAGAGGTCTTTCAGTTGTAAATCGCCTGAGAAGGAGATATGACTAAATATTCTCACCAGGAAAAAATTATACTGTACTGAAAAACTCACTATCCCCACTCTCATAGCAATGTGACAGAGAGGACACTTCCCTTAAATCTTGGAGCTTGACGGACTCTGAGCTGAGAGTAACAGTTACCACCAAAGCATTGAGAAAGTGTTTTCCATCATGAAGCGAGTCAGCCCCAGTCATTGTCTCATCTTTATTATTTCAGAAAAAACTTGCAGGGGTCCAGGAAGGAGTAGATAACCAAAACAGAACCAGGACATATTCATCCAGTTGTGCTTTAGGGAAAGTATTGCTGAATTTGGGTGACTGAAATGCTGAGGCGTGACATCCGATTGGTGTTGTTATCCCAGGGCAGATCTGCACATCCTGTGAAACTGTTAGTGCTGGCATGAAGAGGGTAGATGAACACAGAGGGGGGGAAAAAATCACACACGAAAAAAGTAAACCATAATGTTTAAATTATGCTTGTAGAGGCTATTTAGCAGCTCCAGAAGAATGAGACTGAAAAACTTCTATAAAGGAAATCTTGTATCTTAAAAACCCCCAAAATTCCAAATGATGCTTAGTTCATCATTACTCTATGTGAATTTCTTTAATATCTCTCTTTCAAATTCATATATGAAGATCTCACCTCAGGATAAGTAAATACTGCTGGCTATCAAATATGTGAATGTAAAGAAGTTAACTTACAGAATAATTAACCAGTCATTAAAGACTAATTAAATTGGATGGCTCAGAAAAAAAAACACAAGTCAACACATGAGACAAGATGCTGTCTTTCTGTGTCAAACAGAATCAAGAAAAAAATATTTTATGTAAGATTTGAATATGAATAAAGTGTACAGCTACAATCACATAAGAATCAACCATTAATGCAGATTCTTTAACAAGTTATTACTGCAATTTGCAGTTTTAATTTTTGGCTAAAAAGTGTAATTTAGAGAGGTCAGACATACTGATAAGCGATGAAGGCCACATATGTAAGAAAATCTTGAAGCTTATGTAAAACTGTTGCAAACGATTTGTCCTCCAGAGCTGGGAACAGGAGAAGACTATTTGGTGTTTCTTATAAATATTTCTCAGGATTAGTAACTCCTTTACTACAAAATAGTAAATCAATCCCTAAATGTGTGTATTCTATTGGATTAACTGAAAAGGAGAACAAATACACAAATAATTCAGAAAGAAGACTGGATTGTTATTTCACATACTGGTTGAAGCTGGAAAGGATCTCTGGATGCCATCAGATCTGACCTCCATGCCTAAGCATATTGCCGAGGGCCATGTCCAGACAGCTCTTAAATATCACCGAGGTGGGATATTCATATGTTTTCCTGGGCAACATCTGCCAATACTTGGTCACTGTAAGAAATTACTTCCTGAGGAATCTCCTCTGTTCCAGTTTGTGTCCATTGCCTCTGATCTTGTCACTGAGCACCACTGAAAAGAGTCTAGCTCTTTGCATCCTTCCTTCACATAGTTCTGTATATTGGTAAGATTTCCCAGAGCCTTCTCTTCTCCAGGCTGAACAGTCCGAGTTCACTCAGTCTTTTCTTACAGGAAAGATCCTTCAGTCCTTCAATCATCTTTATGGCTGTTTGCTGGACTCTTGCAAAACACATGTAGCATATTGTCTTTACATAAATTCAAGTTATTAAAGAACTACAAGGCTTTATAATAGTTAGATGGTGGGTGAACTCTTGGAGTCTGTATATAAGTAAAATGCCTAGGCAGGGTGTGGCTTGAACCCAAGGCTTTAAAGGAATGCNCTCCAGGCTGAACAGTCCGAGTTCACTCAGTCTTTTCTTACAGGAAAGATCCTTCAGTCCTTCAATCATCTTTATGGCTGTTTGCTGGACTCTTGCAAAACACATGTAGCATATTGTCTTTACATAAATTCAAGTTATTAAAGAACTACAAGGCTCTGTAAAAGTTAGATAGTGGGTGAACTCTTGGAGTCTGAATATAAGTAAAATGCCTAGACAGGGTGTGGCCCGAACCCAAGGCTTTAAAGGAATGCTTTGTTTGGTTTTGATTAATAAATACACCTGGCCACAATAGTAATGCTGAATACTTTGAAAAAAAGATTACTCATTCTCAGCTAGTTACGTGGAAGCTCAACTTTTTTGAGAAAATGACCTTGGTCCTACACATCCCTGAAGTTCCCAAAGCAAACTGATCAGCAAGCTTAGGTAGCTAAATGCAATAGTTCCTGGCAATAACTCCTCAGATTTGCCACTTGAAATCCCAGATCAGGAGCTGCAATACTTATGTGAAGAAAAATAAAAAGGCAAAAACACCAGATCAAACCCCACCACCATTTACAATAACCTGGCTTACCTTCTTTCTTCACTCACTGTCTGTTTGCTTATTTGATTTTTTATTGTATTTGTCTGTCTGTTTGTTTGTTTGCTGGGGGAGGGGGGTGTCCGTGTGTTTCATTTGTCTTTGTTTTTTTCCTCAGACATTGATTTATATCAGAAAAACTTAGGAGAAGGGGATCTGATTCTTCTATTTCATGTGAACTGTATATATGTTCCAGAACCCAGGAAAGGAGAAGAAACCAAATTAAAGACTCTTACTGTCAGTAGCTGTTTGATCTGCTTGGCCTAGGGAGTAGCCCATCAGAATATGTGTGCAAGCTATCCACACATCTTTGATTTGACAATGGTAAGGATTGCGTACTGCACTGTGGTTCTCTGTTAAAAATGGGGAGCTAATTGCATTTTACAGGTTTGGTGTAAAAACTAGAAATGCGAAGATACTGTGGTAGAATAATATGAAAAAGGGATAGGCATTTAGAGACAGATCCATACAAATTCAAGTACAATTATTGTTTCATCTTATTTACTTTTAAATTTTATGTATTTAAATTCCAAGTACTATGTACCCCTGTGGTAACACTCTCTCCTATCCAACTNCAGATTCTTTAACAAGTTATTACTGCAATTTGCAGTTTTAATTTTTGGCTAAAAAGTGTAATTTAGAGAGGTCAGACATACTGATAAGCGATGAAGGCCACATATGTAAGAAAATCTTGAAGCTTATGTAAAACTGTTGCAAATGATTTGTCCTCCAGAGCTGGGAACAGGAGAAGACTATTTGGTGTTTCTTATAAATATTTCTCAGGATTAGTAACTCCTTTACTACAAAATAGTAAATCAATCCCTAAATGTGTGTATTCTATTGGATTAACTGAAAAGGAGAACAAATATACAAATAATTCAGAAAGAAGACTGGATTGTTATTTCACATACTGGTTGAAGCTGGAAAGGATCTCTGGATGCCATCAGATCTGACCTCCATGCCTAAGCATATTGCCGAGGGCCATGTCCAGACAGCTCTTAAATATCACCGAGGTGGGATATTCATATGTTTTCCTGGGCAACATCTGCCAATACTTGGTCACTGTAAGAAATTACTTCCTGAGGAATCTCCTCTGTTCCAGTTTGTGTCCATTGCCTCTGATCTTGTCACTGAGCACCACTGAAAAGAGTCTAGCTCTTTGCATCCTTCCTTCACATAGTTCTGTATATTGGTAAGATTTCCCAGAGCCTTCTCTTCTCCAGGCTGAACAGTCCGAGTTCACTCAGTCTTTTCTTACAGGAAAGATCCTTCAGTCCTTCAATCATCTTTATGGCTGTTTGCTGGACTCTTGCAAAACACATGTAGCATATTGTCTTTACATAAATTCAAGTTATTAAAGAACTACAAGGCTTTATAATAGTTAGATGGTGGGTGAACTCTTGGAGTCTGTATATAAGTAAAATGCCTAGGCAGGGTGTGGCTTGAACCCAAGGCTTTAAAGGAATGCTTTGTTTGCTTTTGATTAATAAATACACCTGGCCACAATAGTAATGCTGAATACTTTGAAAAAAAGATTACTCATTCTCAGCTAGTTACGTGGAAGCTCAACTTTTTTGAGAAAATGACCTTGGTGCTACACATCCCTGAAGTTCCCAAAGCAAACTGATCAGCAAGCTTAGGTAGCTAAATGCAATAGTTCCTGGCAATAACTCCTCAGATTTGCCACTTGAAATCCCAGATCAGGAGCTGCAATACTTATGTGAAGAAAAATAAAAAGGCAAAAACACCAGATCAAACCCCACCACCATTTACAATAACCTGGCTTACCTTCTTTCTTCACTCACTGTCTGTTTGCTT
The DNA here is from genome assembly GCA_013396695.1 of Sakesphorus luctuosus. Lineage (NCBI taxonomy): Eukaryota > Metazoa > Chordata > Aves > Passeriformes > Thamnophilidae > Sakesphorus > Sakesphorus luctuosus. The sequence goes on from VWZD01013042.1 coordinate 37,756, forward strand.
ATTTGATTTTTTATTGTATTTGTCTGTCTGTTTGTTTGTTTGCTGGGGGAGGGGGGTGTCCGTGTGTTTCATTTGTCTTTGTTTTTTTCCTCAGACATTGATTTATATCAGAAAAACTTAGGAGAAGGGGATCTGATTCTTTTATTTCATGTGAACTGTATATATGTTCCAGAACCCAGGAAAGGAGAAGAAACCAAATTAAAGACTCTTACTGTCAGTAGCTGTTTGATCTGCTTGGCCTAGGGAGTAGCCCATCAGAATATGTGTGCAAGCTATCCACACATCTTTGATTTGACAATGGTAAGGATTGCGTACTGCACTGTGGTTCTCTGTTAAAAATGGGGAGCTAATTGCATTTTACAGGTTTGGTGTAAAAACTAGAAATGCGAAGATACTGTGGTAGAATAATATGAAAAAGGGATAGGCATTTAGAGACAGATCCATACAAATTCAAGTACAATTATTGTTTCATCTTATTTACTTTTAAATTTTATGTATTTAAATTCCAAGTACTATGTACCCCTGTGGTAACACTCTCTCCTATCCAACTGGCATAAGAGATATAGAAAATTTCTTGGTTGTTTTATATTCATAGTGTAAAATCACACATGAACTTGTTTGTCATGCAAACTATGCTAAGATTGTAAATGAAGCTATTTACTATAATTCAATAATTATGAGTAAGATTTAATGGAAATCAATACAACTTTGGAAAAAAAATGCCAAGTTTCAGTTCTGCACTTGATTATGAGCAATAGAAATTTTAAAAAAAAATAATAAAAATTCTATCTTTAATGTGTACAAAAGGGGACCACTTAATTTCCATCATTTCTGTCATGTATTAGTATTAGCAATGTGTTTCTGCCTGTCTGTAAGTAGCTGTCTCTGGTGTTCTATTAATGCTTTTTCTGAATATATTTGAAGTCATGAGTACTGAAAGAGCTCTCCATCACCAGAAGAGGGTTTTCCTCTTAACACTCCTACATAACTCTCATTAACATTAGTTGCAGATACACAGGAAGAATAAATCCCAAAATGTTATCTAAATGCAGCCAGCTGACATTGGAGAATTCTATTCTGTTAGTTTTTACTGTACTTGCAGAATGGTTTAGATAGTGACATTTTAAACTTGAGGGGGGAAGGGGAGGGGAAGAGAGAGAAAAAAACAGGACAACCAGAGAAGGAAGAAATTAAATTCCTTTTACACTTTGGTTATTTGTTGGAGATGGAGTTTATGTGGACATGGATGNTAATAATACCCCGCACCAAGGACAGAGGTGATTAGTTTCAGCATTGATGTTCAATGGTCTGTCTTCAGAACACATATGCACACAGCTCACTGAGGCCTGCCTTACATATATCTTAGCTTTAACAAAAACAGAAGATTTTCAAGAATATCATTCTCTATCACAGCAGGTTCCCACAATGTAGTGTTACTAAAAAATATTTATTTCACAGACATGAGCCAAGTGTGTAGAAGAATAAAAGTATCTTGTCACCTTTCCATGTTAATACCAGATAAAATGATGTATTTTTAACATGAAGGGATTTGTCATCATTTTTGAGATTCCAGATGAACAGACTCATTTTGTAAGACTAAAACAAAGAGCTAGACGTGCTTTCCCTATGTTTTGTGCGGTGTATGTGCCTGTGCTTTATAGTATTCCCATCACAAATCCTATGCCAATTTCTGAGCTCATTCAGAGTAGATAATATAGTCCTGAACTGACAGGAAGATTGCTTTCTTTTTAGTCTGCAGTCCCACATGAACTCACACACATGTTGACCCTAAGACTCAGCAGGCAATTCCAGAAAAACCACTAAAGTTGTTCTCAGAGCATGAAGATAAACAGATGGATGAATACTTGTAAAACAGGGATCTTAGAAGTTATGCCATTTTTCGATGACATGATAAGGTAATTTTCTTTCAGTTCAGTCCCAAGAAAGAAGTATCAGGGACTGTGCTGTCTGTAACATTGACAGATTCTGATTTTATAGTATGTTTGATACTCTTTAAAAACATAATGATATCGTGGAGATTAATCAAAGCTGAGTTAGTATCTTAAAAAGAAAAGGATCCACTCTCATTATCAGCAAAAGTGCCGTCAACTCTCAGTTCTCTTCAAGGACTTA
>VWZD01013042.1:39906-71421 GCA_013396695.1 Sakesphorus luctuosus
CAAGGACTTACCACTATGTACTTAATACATTAGGGAGCAGAAGGAATGGTTCGGGGAGTTGATAAAAAAGGAAATAACTATGGATGAGACTGAATTACTGGTAGGACTATTTAGGAACAAACAGAACTAAGCAGTTTTTTCCAACTGGGGTTGCCAGGCTACAGAAGAAAGTAGAAGGAATTGATCCCTATCAGATAGCATGCTGGAAGAATTATCCGGAGAATTCATCAGGGGAGAATATGTTGGCAAACGAAAAAACCATAAAACTATGTAATACATGTGCAAGTGTCCTTGTGCAATTCATGACAACCTTCTAATTGACAAAAGGAAATAGATTTCCTTATACTTCGAATTCAAAGCAGTCATTGAATTCTGTTTGTTGTTCACATTTTTGGGTTTTTCTCTTGACCAAGGCAAAAACACATATGAGCTTCTAGAAAGAGGAAAGACAGATTAATATCACCAATGTTATCGAATATAGTGATAACCACTGACAACATTAGTGTATGACAATGTCTTTTACCAGGAAAAAAATAGCATGACATGGGAAAATTATTTTTAAACTAAGCTACATTGTCTGTAATAGGAGGAAGGGTTAGGGAAAAAAAAAAAGGAATCTTTTACTCACTTGTTTTTTAGTGTGAATTTTAATCTGATCAGAGTTCTCCAAAGATTTTGAAACATTAAATGAACTGAAAGTTACTTCTTCCCTTTCCTTGCACATGGCAAGTAGTCACTCCTACTGCTGGTGCTTGGGAACCTGTACAAAACATAAAAATTGTAATTGAAAAGTTGGATTTATCAACATTAAATAATCCAGGAAAGAAACAGTAGATTTCACTGTATTGCCTCAAATTTTTTTGAATATGAACAAGATATTCTAAGTTGTTGCTTAGAAATGCTTTTTTCATTTCATTATCAGAAAAATATCTTTTAATGTTGAAATTCAAAGACATTCTGAAACACAAATGACTTAATCCCAACAAAGATTTGTTTGAGTTCAGTTTGCTTTCACATTTTGCCTCCCTTTTTTAACTTTTACTTTTGGTTAAGGACAAGAAATAGTGTAAACCTTCAAATAATTCATCATATCAAAAGCATTAATTCATGCCCAACTCTAACTGCAGCTTATACTTTCTTTAGCTCTATAGTACAAATATGGTGCTAACATGTTGCAAAAATTCCTGGGGCAATCATATTTCAGATAAAAGAAAAAAAAAAGCTTTCACTCTCAACTGGTGTAAACCAGCTTATGCCCTTGTATTTGCAAGGAGCTATAGTACTACAGCTGAAGATACTGCCAAATGCATTTCATGTGATTGGTGGTTAAAATCTCCCCTGAGCTGCTGTTATGTTTCTGAATTCAGAATTTGCCCCAAAGTACATGGTATTCCCTGCGTGGATTTCTATAATGTTTATTATTCACAACTTGTACAATAGCGTAGTATGTGTCATATTATCCAATGTTTGGGATCTAACCCACATAACACATGAAAGTGAATCTTGCTGCTAGGAAATACTCTAGCTCTCAGAGGTACATGTCGACTTTCTTCTTCACTTCAAAGGCAAATAATGAGGCAGGCAAAAAGACTGAGTGTTTCAGGGGCCATGCAGTCATCTACATATTGAAGGGAGATCAGCTTAGTGTCTATTTTTATGGGTTGTTCACTACAAAGTGAAAGCCTGACATGCCAACTGAATTCTGACTCAGGAAAGCATGCCTTATGAGGTAAGCTCTGAAACCAGTGCATTTTTTTTCTTTTTTTTCTTTTCTTTTTTTTTTTTTTTTAAAGACCTGAGACAGTCAGGTTACTGTTTAATTTTAGGCAAAATTTAGCACTAAGAACACTCTGTGTTCATAACACAGGGAACCTCTTGTATGAAAACAGCAATGAAAAACAAAATAAGAATAGGAAACTCTGAAATGCACCGTGCTGTTGTTAGTCATCAGATAAGCCACCCTCATCTGGTGATCTGAAGAATTCAAATCAACTCTAACCTACAGAAACAGCTCCATGAGCCCCAGCTTGCAGGAAAGAAAGGTTGTGTGGGGAAGCCTCCTGTAATACTTACATTATCCAAAACATATGTGACTCTTGTTTTAACACCTTTTTAAAACAATGCCTCTTTTAGGTGTCATGCTCAATAAAACACTTGTTCTCCAAAACTCAGAATGATTTAGAGAAAGAAGGAGAAATAAAAGCCATACTTTTTATGATTACATTTTTATTGAAATTTAAACACCTAAGTGAAAGAGATTTACGTAAAAGAATTTGACCTACACGATATACCATACAAGACTGAAAATTGCTTTGCCATTCTTCATAAAGTCTCAGCTTGACTGACAGATAGAATGTAAAAGCAATATATGAGCTCTGCTTTCATTTAAATTTGCACTCTTATGTGTCAGATAGTATTATATATTTTTGCTTAATATTTTACAACAGTCAGGGTATTAGTTCAGCATCCTTCTAAATAAACCAACATATGCCAAAACAGGCAAAATTTTGGATTCTTTGCTTAACCTTTTACGTAGTCATGCTTTCAGAGAATTAAAATGTAACTGGAAGTCAATGGGGACACTTTTGCTGAAAGTCAAGGGGACTTGGATCATAACTTTAAATAGGATTTTATTTATTTAAGGAAACATTTAAAGTATCTATAGACTTCAAGGTAGTTTAACATCTAATTTCCTTAAGTAAATTTTGGAAACCCACATTTCTACTTTACTAAGAGTATGTTTAATGGAACTTCATCCCTTATTTATCTCTCTATTGCTTGCATTGAGATAAACAATAAGTAAAACTTTCATATTGCTCTCAAATTTGAAACATAATGATTGTTCTTTTAAGTAAAACAGATTGTTCTCCTTCAAAACACAAAATTCATAATAGTCTCAACTGGTTTGGATTTTTTCTGCAAATGATAGAACTAGAAAGAAGTATCATTTCCAAAGTTTACCTGCAAAATATCCAGGGTAACAACAATTTCTGTCCACTTTCTATATGTAATAAAGATTATTACAAGAGGAAAGCTGAACTGGTTAAAAACCTTTTACTACACTTTTCTAAGATTTCTAAGTAACTAGCAACAGAAGGAAAATACAGGAATGAATGACCCAATAATCTGGTATGTGTTAGATCTGGATATTTTCAGAAGCTGGCATGACAGGTAAAACAAGAATAAAATCAAAAGACTTTTGAAAGTGTGTGTAATGAATGAAGTACAGCATAAACCTTCATTTGATATCACAGACAAATGTAAAAATATTGTGCATAAAACCCTTACATCTTTGATGGTTTGGTCCATGATACATATTTGGCTTGACAATAAATGTCTTTAGCAAGTGGGTTAACTCTTTTGTCCATTTCTGGGTTCATAGGCTGGCTACTGACAACAGTGAAGAGGTCCTGAAAGGCAGCCTTTGCCAGTCAATAAAGCCAAAAATTATTTCTAAGAGTGGCTGAGATAAATTTGTGTCTGAATAGTGGTAAGAAAACAACCACAGATAGGAACAGAAAGAAGCAACCTCATTAACCTGGGAGAAACAAATATACATACAAAAAAAAAAACCAACCAAACAACAGACTAGGAGAACTCTAACGTAATGAAGTTATCCTGGGTAGGAGGAAGGAATAATGGCCAATCTTCGCAAACGAAGATTTGGGAAGGGCTCACCCCACGTGGGTGTGCCCTCCGAGCCTGCGCAGTGGATTTTTTAGGTGAGCCACAGCATGCGCAGAACTGGCCCCACCGTTTAAGTCCTAAGGTTCATTTGCCATGGCCGAGCGAGCTTGGACAGTGACAGTGAAGTCCTTAGGACTATCTACAGCACCCGGTACTAACTGGGGCTGACCCTGCTTGGCATCCGAGATCTGATGGGATCGGATGGCAGGGAGGCATTTAACTGCCGGGGGTGGTCCGTACCGAGACTCGAACTCGCGACCTTGGGAGTCGGAGACCGGAGTCTCCACTACGCCACAGGACCGCCCAGGAGGAAGGAATAGTTCTATAAGAAAAGCGGCAATAAACCAGAAAAGTACTAAAAACCATTTATAGGCACAGGGCTGGAGAATGTGATGATAGAATAAAAGGTACAGGTGTGAGCATGCAGATCAGAGACCTACTTATAAGCTGTCAAGTTTCGTCAGTAATGAAGATGCTTGGAGGGGAGCAGAACTTACTGCAAAGAGTCTTTAAGGGTTAAGCCACCTCAAGCACAGTCTCAGAAATAAAGTTAAATACAGACATATCATGAGAAAGCAGAGAGAAAAATAAAGGCACTGGTGGACAATAAAGAAAAAGAAGTATAGCAAAAAATGTTATATTTTCTGAAATAGCAAGATTGAATCACTACGTTTTGATTGGTGTTTTGCTATTGAAAGCAGCAAATATTAGTGAATACCTTAAATTATACAGTTTTGTACCTTTAAACTGATAAAATTACATAAATATTTATATATTCATATATATAAATAATGTCGACCAGTACAGTAAAAAAATTATAATACATGAAGACATGAAGGTCAAATATTTTAAAAACATAACATCACAATAAAAATACATACATGTATGAATATGAAATAATAATCCCAAATACTTGAATATATTACTAAATAAATAGAATGCTAATTTATTTTAACCTGTTTACATCCACTTTTAATGCAAAATTGCCTGATCTGGACAAATGTTCTAGTAAGAGTAAGACCAAATTTTTTAACGGATTTTTTTTTTCACTGCANTTAGAGTCAACTACTGAAAAACAAATCTTAGGATAAATTCTTCCGTTCAGCAGTAAAAATACCAGTCAAGAGAGCAGGCTCTTTGAGTGCATCTACATAACTATATTGATTCTTTTTCTGTAGCGCTCACAGCCACCGTGCTAAAGTGATGCACGTAAAGGTTACAGTCAGCCTTCACAAGGTCCTTTCTAAGTCTCAGACAGGAAAGTTTGACTGGGCTCTCTCTCTGTCCTGGATATTTCATCAGTGAATCTTCCCTTTCAAATTGCCTAGTAGTCTTTGTCTGTTCCTTTACTCTTTATAGTCATTGTTTGGTGTATCTGTGTGGGTCTCTCTGCGTGAAACATTGAAGGATATTGGGAAAGCTTGTCTTAAAAAAAAAAAAACAAAAAAACAAGTATTATGCCCGGTGTTCTTTTAAACAGTGAGTATCTGTGTCTGTCCATCACAACCAAACCCCTATAATCCCTAACTATTTATATGTGTGTCTTCTCTCCTAGCTTTTTTTTTCCCCCTAGTTGCTGTGCTCCGAAGGATCAAAGCTGTCTTGGTGGATCACAAGTACAAAGCCATATCTAGGTAAAAAAAAGTTATAAAATGCCNTAAATGCATAGGCATGCATTACGTAGCTCAGCATTTAAAGTCAAGGTTATGAGAAATCTATTTGCTAAAAGAGTGGAGTAGCTGCATCTCATGAACCCTGAAATATTTTGTTTTCCAGTTATTTCAAAGTTTCACGTTTATTGCTCATAANAGTCTCAGACAGGAAAGTTTGACTGGGCTCTCTCTCTGTCCTGGATATTTCATCAGTGAATCTTCCCTTTCAAATTGCCTAGTAGTCTTTGTCTGTTCCTTTACTCTTTATAGTCATTGTTTGGTGTATCTGTGTGGGTCTCTCTGCGTGAAACATTGAAGGATATTGGGAAAGCTTGTCTTAAAAAAAAAAAAACAAAAAAACAAGTATTATGCCCGGTGTTCTTTTAAACAGTGAGTATCTGTGTCTGTCCATCACAACCAAACCCCTATAATCCCTAACTATTTATATGTGTGTCTTCTCTCCTAGCTTTTTTTTTCCCCCTAGTTGCTGTGCTCCGAAGGATCAAAGCTGTCTTGGTGGATCACAAGTACAAAGCCATATCTAGGTAAAAAAAAGTTATAAAATGCCACTTGATGCAGGTCTAACCCACTTGTTAGTATGCCACACAGGTTCTCCTGTGAGCCATATCCCTAGAGGCTATCAGCTTCTCATAGTCTCAGCTGAAAAGCTTGGGATCAAATTGCTGAGACTTAGGCATTTCGCTTCTGAGATTGCCTGGTTTGTTTCCCAACCTGTCAGCAAATATTGTGGCCTTCACATGAAAGGAGTGGATGTGCATTTGAATTGCTGTGCCACTCACATGCTTGGATCTGGCTTCTTTTGATTTTGGCAAATAATTAAATCATTGTTTAGTATGAACTACAATCAGAGAGAATATCTTATACTCGGCTTGTATGTTCACATATACTCTCATGAAACTCAGTGCTTGCTTTATAAGACTGTATCCACAATCTATAGTATATTGTTCAAAAAGGTGTCTAATATTTCAGAAGATCAATAGCACAGTGAGAATGAGTTTTGCAAATGTTGGAGGGATAGTTGGTAAGGTTTGACCTTGGTGCACTGCTATGAGAAGACTGTCTGCTGCAACTGCCCCTATGCTATTCCTGTATTTCTGTTACTATTTCCATACTTCTATATCATTACTGTTAGTTCTGACACTATTGTTTCAGTATAGAAAAATAGCAGATATTAGGATCCAAATATTATATTTTCCCTAGAGTTTATATGGTATTAATTTCTCAGGCATTTTTGAAGAGGCATATAATGGGAAAGAACATGGACAGATCTGCTGAAATAACTGTTCTCCTGAGGAATTATCAGACCTTTGCATGGTTTGATCTCTGTACAAAAGGTGAGAAAGAAGATTTACCAGAGGGAATCAGAGGGTTAATTTTTCTTTTCTCTCCTTGTCCTCTCCTAGTAACACCTGCTTGTTTCTTTCCCATGTCACTTCTGCTGCCTGCAACCACTGTGTAACTTCCTCCTTTTAGGTCAAGGACTTGTCTGCCTTGATATAAATATTAATAATTTCAGTTCTTTACAAAGAATGGTGTATATGTTGGATGAGGGATTTTTTTTAAAAGCCAGATTCCTCAAAAATTGATGTTCTTAAGGGACAGAGCATTGTCTAGTAAAAGGAGTGGAAACTGGAATAGGTGACTTCTAAGCTCTGCCATTGAAATCTTCTTTGACACAGAAGTAATTTAATTCCTGTGATGCAGGCTACCCACTTGTAGAATTAGTCTAATAATAATTACCTGGCTCACAGCATGTTCCAAGACTTCATTAGTGTTTATAGAGCACTTTGTCAGGTTTGAGTTCCTTGCCTGAAAACTTTATATAGTGAGAAACCGATGAAACAGTTAACAATGACTTAGTAACTGATCAAGTAATGCAGAGTTCTTCATTCACACTGATAGCCTTTCTCCGTTTATCTCTCCATGTACAAATGTGCTGCATTCTATCAGATCTTGAATTTCAAAAATATTCAAAACCCTCACCATGAGGAAGTGGAGCTGAGATAATTTTAGAGACCTCAGGTTTGGGATGTGAGGAAGACAGAAAAAACATAGATGGTAAAGAAATTTGTCTGATATAGACAAAGGAATGTATTTGGTAACAAAAATTATTCCTATTGTTATTATTTTGACCAGGGCGCCAAGATGATAATGTGACAAAATGTTCTGATATCAACCAAACCTTCTCTGGAGCTTTTCTGGCACTGCTTAATTTTTGGGGATCATCTATTTGCTATATCAGTGGACACTCTAATCTGAACTACACAAAATCTTTACAACATCACAGCTTCTCCAGCCTTTTTTGCCACAGCTGAAAAATCTGTGTTTCATGGAGCAAACAAGCCAAGGGTTTTCCCTACATACGTTCTCAGCTGATTCTTACACCGAAAACTAAATTTGCACCTTAAAAGCTGCATACCATGCAGTCATGGGCCACACAGCTCTCTCATATATTTTTATTTAAGAATATCCTGATTTGTTTAACATTTAGAATCGATCTGCAGTTCTGGAGGTTATCTCTTATCAAGAGACATAGTGAAAAACAGGCAATTCACAAAGCAAATCCAATAAACGTGGATGAAAGTAGATGACAGACAATTTAAGAGACCCATATTTTTTGTCAGTTTTGAGACTTTACACTAGCAGATATCCTGTAAAATACATTGAAAATATCCACTGGGATATCTTCAGTAAGTCAAAGGCTCTCCCTGCTCATTTTAGTGGGATAATTACAATGATATCCACATATTGAAATGGTATTAATCATGCAAGTCTTTCTGGAAGTATATCAACAACACTATGTACAACAAGCAGAATGACAGTGGTCTGAAAGGATTTTTGCAGTGTTTCCCCTTAAGCATAGACAGTTTGTTGGCTGTTCAGGTTTTTCAGAATATATTTGTAATCTCAGAAGGGGGTAAGATTTTGAATTAGGTAATGCCTTTACAGCAGGAAAAAACCCTAAACCAACTGTCTTCCAAATGTACTGGTAATGTAAACTTAATTCAAAGAGATATATAATACATACATATGCAGGTAGCTACCAAGATGAAAGGCAAGTAAATCCATTTGGATCTAATACTGCTGTATCTGATTTTGGCAGGAGGTTCCTGGATTTTTCCAGTGTCTCATCTACTGCAATTTCCAGCTGTCTCTCAATTTTGATATGTTTCCTGTAAGTAACATAACCATTTCTCAAGTAAGTCCCAAACTCACAGCTTTTTATTATACTTGCAAATAGCTAAAGTACATCTATTCTTTACAGAGAAATGTGGGTTTACCTCCTTTTTTTTTCCTCCATGGCACTGACTATGGCATACCAAAATAAATACCAAATAATCTTCAAAAATGTTATTTTACTTTAAACACTCTATATTCTAGTAAGAAAACACATACACATAGATAGGCATGAAATTTAGTCACCAAAATATTCTGCTAAACAGAAAAAAAAGGAAATAAGTGTATGATACTTTTATATTGCACTAGGTTACTTGTATTAAACCATGTATGTATACGACTGACATTGATGGAAAACATTGGAGAATGTTTTTTGCTCACTAAGCAGAGATTTGCATGATGGCAAACAGTTTCTCCATTACTGCTGATATTAAGAGGCAGTATTCATCTACTTGACAATTTTGCTGCCTCCCTGCCCCCTTCTTTGTTTTTCACTGTAGCTTGCTGGACTGGAGCCTAAAGATCCTTCATTTAACTGTCATCCAGGCCCAGTGTTTTAGCCTAACCTCCGAAGTTAATTTAAAAGAATAAGATTATTGCAATGTAAAATAATTTTTAGTATCTGCATTTAAGATATGCAAAAGGTACTGCAATTTTAATGGCTCAGTTATTCACATTTTTCTTCAGTTGCTGCAGAACACACTTCAAAACATATGTTTTAAATTACATAAAAATATATTTTATTATGGTGCACTGAAAGCAAGGCAATCTGGAGGACAAAATTTCCCAGCAGCAGCAAATCTTGCTTGATATTAACATAAAATTCTTATATTCTGAATTTTGTTTTTTTCTTTGTTTTACATTTGTTTATTTGTTTCTGCACTGCGAAAAGATAACAAGGGAACACCTCCTGTTAAAATAACATGTCAGGCAAATCCAGGAGCAAAACAGAATGAAAAATTAATCACTTTTTATGTTTACTATAAAAAAAAAAAAAACATGGAAAAGTGCTAATACAGAAAGCATTAAATTCATAGTATACACTAGATTTAGTAACTTTCTCTGTTTATACCGCTCTGGCACTATTAAAGGCTTTACCAGTATTCATGGAATTATGAATAAATGCATGGAAAATACTCTGACATTTGATATGTCTGTGCATTCTTGCAATAGAAATTTACCTGTAACTCTGTGGACTATTTATTATGCCACTACACAAAACCAGGGTCTTTCAGAGCTAACTAGTCTAACCTTTCATTTCACATGTTTGTGCTTAGTATGTAAGACAAGACAGGAGATTAACAAACTAGGAGCTACTCATTCCCTGGTGAGAAGACACCTAAGCGAAGCTTGAAAACTCTGTCAGAAAATGGGATCCGAACGTTGCTTTGTTATTTTGAGAGCAAAGCCTACTGTCACCCACAGATGTTTTATTCACCATCAACATCGAGCAAGATGTTCAGTAGTAAGAAAGCCTCAATGACAAGAGCAAGCGATTCAGATGACTCTACAAAGCAGCCTTCTGCAGTCAGAAATGGCCCAGCAAAGCCCTTTTGTGCTTGGAGGAATTTTGCCTCTATTCCAGTTTAACAATGAGCCAGAAAGGAGATATTTGAAGCAATAAAGTGAGGAACAGATGGGTGAGCCAAAGGTTATGATCCTCTGAAAATTAGCTAGATGCTCGTCATTAGCACAGATAGACAGAAGAAGAAATGTCATTGGAAGAAACAGAGGTAAGTAGTTCAAACACAGAGGGGTAAACCCCCACACCTTCCAAGAATACGTAAATATAAATTCATAAAAAGAATTTCATGCACTTTCAGACCTACTAATTGGAGGTATAGTTGATCTCCAAAGTTATAAATAACAGAGACATCTTAAGTGAGGACACCCTAATTGAAATTCCCATCAAGTTAGAGTTGCTAAAACAGACTCATAGGTTTCAGAGGATATTAGTTGCCTTAGGTGGAAATGCATTTTGTTAGACAGCTCTTCCTGAGAGTGCTTTCCCCAGCTCTCGTGTGCTTTGCCTCAGGGTTGATGATATGCATTATCATAGACAAGCACAGTTGTCTCACTGATTCATAGGTTGTAGTGGGGCCATGATCCATTATCCTAATTACCATGTTAAAAGATATATTCAAGAAAAATACAAAAACATGTCTTTTTAAGCTTCATCCACAGAAATCCATGTCTAGCCAAGTGAATTAACGCACTGATGTTTTCTGGAAACCTCATATTACACTTGTTGGCACTGATTATAATTCCAGTGAAGTCTATGAAAAGGTGCCAAATTACAATAGATTTGAAAAACTAGATCTTGTTGCACATTTTATACTCTTCTTTTTTTCTTTTTCTTTTTTTTTTGCCAGTTGAATTAATGTATCATTGAATACATGCACCAGCTCTATAATGTAAATACCACTCCTTTTTATAATTTTATTTTTTAAGACATGAGTAAATAAAATGGTTATTGGCAAATAGTATAAAGAATGGAATGTAAATCATTACAAATCTCCAGAACACAATATATTTTTACAATGAGAGAGAGAACCAATTATTTATTATCAAATGGTTTTGGAGATTACTAAACTTTGATTGTCAAAAGATCCCAGAAATAGACCCTGTTAAGAGCCTTGTTGGGCCTTAAAATAAAAAGAACTGGTGTAGCACTACCTGGAACCACAACCTATGAGAGAAAAAATTACTTAGGTTCACCTGAGAAAAATAAAAGAGAAAAAGGCAGAAGGTGCAAAAAGACAAAATTGACCTTGAAAAGAAGAAAGGGACAGAAGGGCAACTAAGTATGAACAGAAACAAACCCTTTGAAACTTTACATCTTCGCTGACTTTTCACTCACTGCATCTTATAAAGACATTGGCTTGAAACCTTCCCTAATTCCAAACTCAGCCTTCCTCTAAACTTGCCTTTGAGCAATCACAAAAATGTTTGCAGGTTTACAGCATTTATAAACATTATCTAAAATGCTATACCAATTGACCACCCAGCATCTTATTTGAAAAGTAGTGCATATTTCTTCATGGAGTATCTGACATGATATAGACACTTTTTGCACTGTCTGAAAAAGCAGAGGAGTCAGGAATGTCTCCAGTTTCTAATGCAGTTTCTCTATTCTGTGAACAATTATTATCTTAATTGCTACCCAAACCCAGGACTCAAAATCTGTTCAATCATTTATATACCGAGAGAAGAAACTATATACAATGTTGTTATGGCTTTCAGAGAGAGAAACAACATTTTTTTTACCTTCTTGCTAATTTATCAAACAATCCAACTCTAGATGGTAGTGAGACTATTTTCCTCACAGCATCACTTAGAGTTGTTAGAGGAACTGTACCTAGGCGAAAAAAAAAGACTAAACTCTTTAAGTCTTAAATGACTGAATTAGTTTCTAATCATGTTCTTATTTATTTTAGCTTTAAGATATAAACTTGTTCTCTTGAATAAGTCAGAAGCAATTCTTTCCTACAATTCTGTGAGAGTAAGAGGCATATCAGCCTCTATAAGCTGACACAACATAAACCCAACATGCTGTAACACAGTTGAGTGCACAGAAATGACTCCTTAAATTTAGGATTCAGGATCTAGAAGAATTTGGGGCAAATAAATGATCTCTTCAATTAGATTATTTTCCATGGGAAAGACACATAGACACTTTTTCTGTTAGGTAATATGGGTCTACTCCACAAAGTCAACATGCCTAAAACATCCAGAAGGGCCAGCAATGGCCTGGGGGGCATCAGGCACAGCATCACCAGCCGGTCAAGGGAGGGGATTGACCCACTCTGCTCTGCTCTGCACTGCTGTGGCCTCACCCTGAATATTGTGTGCAGTTTTGGGTACCACAATATAAGAAAGATATTAAACCATTAGAGGTGTCCAAAGGAGGGCAACAAAGATGGTGAAGGGCCTTGGAGAGGAAGCCATGTGAGTGGCTGAAGTGTCCTAGTTCAGCAGGTGGGACCAGTTGTCACTGTGTGGGGGTGATCAAAGCTGTGTATTCTACCCCCTCTATTCATTCCCAAGGTCAATGGCCCATTTGCAGCAGCTTCCCAGGGAGTCGTTAGCACCTCCACTCCCAGCCTGAGGAGGCGTAGCTGCTAATGGGCCATCAACAGTTCAAAAATAGCCCATGACTCACAGAGTTAATCACCCATTGTGTGAGTCCCCGCCCTGGGGGAGGGACTGGGTGCTCCCTGAGGGTACATAAGGAGTGGGTAAGAAGACCTCGGGAACCTCTTGTTGGATCCAGAGGAGCAGCAGGACCTTGACAGGAGGAGACCACCACTCTCAACCAGACCACAGCCATCACCTGCACCAACAGGTTTTTCACTTCCTTTTGCTTTGGACTTGGGGGAACCACGTGGGTCTCAGCACAAGGGCTAACAAATCCCTTTGGGTTTGTACCCCAGGGCACTGGGTTATACTGCTGGGTTTTGGGAGTTGAAAGCAATTTCCCTTTGTGTCAGTGTATTTACTGTATTGTTATTATTAAATTGTAGCTCTGACTTATAATCTCTCTTGTGTTGAGCTCATTTCTCTTGCTGGTTTACCTCTAAACCAGCACACTGAAGTCACTCAGTCTGTTCAGCCTGCAGGAGACTGATTGGACACCTCATTGCAGTTTCCACTTCCTCCTGAGAGGAAGAAGAGGGCAGGCACTGATCTCTTCTCTGTGGTGACCCATGACAGAACCCAAGGGAATGGCCTGAAGTTGTGTCAGAGGAGATTTAGTCTGGGTATTAGAAAAATATTTTTCCCCCAGAGGATAGTTGGGCACTGGAACAGGCTCTCCAGGGAAGTGGTCACAGCATCAAGCCTGACAGAGTTCAAGGAGTGTTTGAATGATACTCTCAGGCACACGGTGTGACGCTTGGGGATGGTTGTGCAAGGCTAATGGCTGGACCCAATGATTCTTGTGGATGCCTTCCACTTCAGAAAATTCTGTGACTCTGTGATTCTGTCATCATAACCATAAATGCACACAAAAATATGCCTTTCAGAACACATGCGTCTCTCTCTCTCTTTTAATATTTTATACTTTTTCTCTCTCTTATTTTGTTTCTCTCTCTTTTTCTCTCTGAGATTATATCTATATGCATCATAAAATTTCTTCAGTGTGCCTGTCCTTTTGAATGACTTCAATACTTACAGTTAAATACTACATACAGCCCATTGAGTATTTCTCACCTAAGAAGAATTCTCTGTTGCCTCATTCAACTCCTGCCACTGATATCTAAGAAGATAATATTTCCCTAATATATTCCCCTTTGTTAAATGTCATTTGGAGAGAAAAAATGAGTCCACTCAGAATTACAAAAACATAACATTATGATTCTGTGTTCATCCTAAAAGTCTTCAAAGTCCACTTGAACTTCAATAGATGTATAAAAAAATAAAAAATAAAAAATCAAGCAATCAAACAAACATCAAAATTTTAGCCTGTGCTGGTTATAAGGTTGCTTATAAAACTACTTTGTATTCTTTGGAAGGTAATTTTTCATAAACACTTTGAGTATACAGTCAAACCATTTAAAATTTCTAATAGCAATTTGTGTAAGACCAGCCAAGCTGGTTATTTTATACTTTTATTTAGATTGGTTCATATAGCACAGGTACTGTAGTTTCTCCCTCCACAAGCAAGAAATCTGGAGAATAGGAAAGAAATGGTTAATTACTTTATAGAAGAACAGGCCCCAAAACTGAGATTGACCTTGCTTATAGCCCATACATTGACCTGAATGTTCATGAAGTTAATTCTGTGTTATGAAGTCTCACATATATCCTCAGATCAAATATTTTCTTTAGTCAAATAGTGCTGACTTTTGTTAAAGCCCCTGGGGCATTTAATAAAATAGAAAATTCATGTCACTCTACATAAACCACTCTTTCCAGTGCTTGAGTCCTATTTACGGAATAGTATAGATGCAATGAGTCTTGCTGAAAGGGTAAAGTCAGAGAGTTGCTCCAGTCAAGACCCAGTATTGTTTCGCCCTTGCCATTTTCAACTTGGCCTTTCTAGTTTCTTGACTTCAGTGTAGTTGTATTTTTAGTATCCATGACAGCTTTACTACTAAGTTTGTCTCTGGAAGCAGCCATCAAAACTTACAGTGAATCAAATCTCACATGCTTCCACTTCATTATTTTACATTATTCCTCAAGCATCCAGACACCAGATATGGTAATTACTGAACGAGAAGTATGTGGAAAATAAATTACATGTGCATGCATGTGTGTTTATAAACATGGATAAAAAATACAATCATGTACTCCTTTTTAAAAACAGTTGATGTGTTACAGTGAAAAAGCACCAGTGTTTTATAGAGTTTCAGTGGGGAAGAAACATGTATGAAAAAAATATCATGGCATCTATTTTCTGAGATATCAGCATGTACTGTTTAATTGCATTACTTTAGAAAAAGTTTTAACTCTGGGCTGGAACCATACAAAATTATACACACATTGAAACCACAGAACAGAGAGGCTATATAAAGAACAGTGCCTTTCCATCCCAGTAGAAACTAAAAGGAGCTCAATTTCAGACTGGTATGTGTGTGTATGGCCAGACTTCGTGAACGAAGATTTGAGAAGGGCTCTCCCCATGTTGGTGTGCTCTTGCAGCCTGCGCAGTGGATTTTTTAGGTGAGGCACAGCGTTCAGACTTGTAGGAGTTGGGCGAATTGTCTCATCAACTTCTCTTTTCTGAGATCTCCTATAAAGAGTTTATTTAGGCAAAAGGGAAAACTCTCAAAGGCAGAAAAAGTAAAACAATTTTTTCAGGGTTTATTCTCAGATCCCAATTTAAAGGCATTAATAACATTAATATTATTATTAATGATAATAGTAATAATAATAATAGCTCTGGAAAACATAAAGGCTTTATTGTTTTATTTTGTGTTCCCCATACCATCTCCTCTCATGCTTCATTATTTCTGTTAGTGGTGGAAAATACCTAAAATCACCCTGAAAAAAAATGTCCTCCAAGAGGCCAGTCAAGTTATTTCTTCTTGCACAAAGCAAAGATGGATCACTAATAACTCCGTACTTAACAAGCACCTAAAAAGCATGAAGTGAGCAACAATGTTTACAACCTAACACTGGTGATTCATACCTATGTTATTGCTATTTTGCAACATCCCTGTAGTTTATGAGGACTTGTGCATCAGCGACAAGATTCATAATGTTAATTAGGTGGTGTTACATATTACACCATACTGTTTTAATTTCAGTTTTTTATGTATGCTACCAGTCCGTTTTAATATACCCAAAAATTTGAATCAGAGATACACAGAGAGCAAGTTGAATATGAGGTAGCAGTGCCCTGGCAGCCGGGAGGACCAGCCCTGAGGGGCATCAGGCACAGCATCACCAGCCAGTGCAGTGCTCTGCTCTGCACTGGGGCAGTCTCACCTTGAATATTGTGTGCAGTTTTGACTGCTGCAATATGAGAAAGACATTAAACCATTAGAGCTGTCCAAAGAAGGGCAACAAAGATGGTGAAGGGCCTTGGGCAAGAAGCCATATGAGGGGTGGCTGAGGTCACTCGGTCTGTTCAGCCTGGAGAAGAGGAGACTGAGGGGAGACCTCATTGCAGTTACAACTTCCTTATGAGGGGAAGAGGCACTGATCTCTTCTGTGTTGTGTCCAGTGACAAGACCCAAGGGAATGGCCTGAAGTTGTGTCAGGGGAGGTTTAGGTTGGATATCAGAAAAAGGTTCTTCACCCAGAGGGTGTTTGGGCACTGGAACAGACTCCCCAGGGAAGAGGTCACTGCATCAAGCCTGACAGAGTTCAAGGAGTGTTTGAATGATACTCTCAGGCACATGGTGTGACTCTTGGGGATGGTTGTGCAGGGCTAACAGTTGGACCTGATGATTCTTGTGGGTGCTTTCCAACTCAGAATACTTTGTGATTCTGTGTTATATTTAGAGAGATATAAGACAGGACAGTAAAATATCCATTGCAAGTATGAAGTGAAAGTGAGACAATCCTTTCTTAAAAGTATCCTTGGAAGATAATTCTTCAGCTAAGTATGCAATGAAGAAATATGAGCAAGTGTCTGTGTAGCAGACAGGTGTAGTAATCCAAACTAGGTTTTGACCTGTATGAATATAAAAAAAAAAAAGGTTATGTCAATGATTTTAATGAGCCCTACTGAACTGAGTAAGTTTCTTTTGAATTCTTTTTATTCATTGTAGGAAACATCCTGTTCCCAACTCCTAATCATACTGCCATTTGCATCTTCTCCCCAAATCCCTCCCACTCTCTCTCAAGCTTAAGGAATGGTTTACTTGAAAATGAGGGATAATTTCTTTATATTATATGATTTTCAGGTTTACCTATACTAGAGAGCCAGAGGAAAAAAAGATTACCAGTTTACATTACTTTGACTTGGACCTTGCCTACTTTTAAGAGAAGGGTGTGGCAAAAGAAGGAATAACCTGTAGGACTATGTTTTCTTCAAACCTATTTAGAATGTGCCACATTTTCCTGGGAACTATTAAAACTTTCTCACCCTCAAATCCATTTAATTTTAATTTCTTTGAATTTCCTGGTCAAACCAGTATTTTCAATACAAGATATGTTCTTCTAAGCTCAATTCATACTTAGAATAAGTAAAAAATTACCATTAGGAGCCACCACATATCAACTTTAACTGGTACAATCAATTGATATTAAGTGAAATTGCATTTTTTTTCTGAAAGATAATGTACTGAAATTAAAATTAATTACCTTAACTTTTAAGTGTTTGCTGTTGCCATTGCAGTCAAAATAGTGAGTTATGATTTGAGAAATCACTACTCATGAAAGTTCTTGTTCTGTTTGATTCTTTTTAAATTTCTTATTACCTATGAATTGTACAGAAACAGGCCATCAGCAGAAGAACATATCTAACTGTCAGAGTGTAGTCATGGTTTTAATTCAAAGGATGGCTTTATGCCCTATTTCTTCAGTTTTAGAAGGTAAGCTATTGTAGCCTCAAGGCTAGAATACAACCAGTAGCTCATTTTTATATTAACACATTTTATGTTCAAATAGATGAAGACTTTTCTTATCATATCTGAACACTGCTCAGAAATGCATTTTTATGCATCCAGGAGCTTTAAAGAAAGAAGTAAAGCAATGGTAGAGTATGGCTATGTTATATACTGGAGAGAATGGTAGCAGCATGAAAACTGGGTGGGAATTAACTGGCTCTGGCACTGGACATAGTGTCTTCATAGACAAAAAGGTAGGTATTTTAAAGTTAATTTTGCTATCCTGCATGCATTGCTTTGACACTCATTGGAAATTCCCAGATCACCTAGTGAGGGCTAATTCTTGACCATATTTTCTTCTTTGCTAGATTTGTAGATCTCTAACAATAGTTAAGACTCATTCATACATTAGTATTTCCTGGTTTTAGCATCAAGTAGCAATTACCTCTACCTTTCAGTGGACTGAGTACAGTAGAGCCATAGAGGTTTAAGCAGTTGCTATGAATCCTGCCACTGAAATCTAGCATATTACAAAGGACTTGAAATCTAGGTTTTTGTTTTAAATCCCCATCTTGGCCATCCAGAATGACCAGATCTACATTTCCTCTAAGATCTGTTAAGTTCCTTATGCCTTGTCTTAAAACATTATCTTTCCGAAAGATTGAAAGTTCTGTTGCTAAACAAGAGGTGTCCTCCGTTCATGTGAACTTCATTGCAGATTGCATTGGAAGCTTGCAATGTTCTCAGTCTTTACAGCTCAGACACTCACAGATAGACTGCATTTCCAAGAATTAATAACAAAGTGTCAAATCAAATTAAAGGGTATGTACTTATGTGGTGAGCTGGACACACATGTACCCACAACATTTTTAATTTAAATTCTTTTAAACTGAATATATTTTAATAAGTTCTAAATATATACACTTTCACCCAAACTAATATAACTTAAGAACAATGCATATTTATTGTTATTAGAGTTTTATAGCATTTTTCCTGTATGGCACCTCATAGGCGTTAAGTTAGCCGGATTCTCTGAAATTTGGGCTGTTTAGAGAACAATAGGCCCATTCACAAGCAACATTAACTGCTTAGCAATTTATAGCTCTTATTTACACTTACCTTGTGCAATATAGGTAGCATAAATCTTCATTGAAACCAAAAACCTAATGTATTTGGATATAATGAAACAAGAAAATATCTGAGATAGCTATTTTGTGTTTCATGAAAATGGTCTTTAGGGTTGGGTATAGGCAAAAATATCACATTGAATATAAAATTCAATTTCTGAAAATAGTTTTCCATAATAATGTTCATTTGCCTTTTTGTTCTCCCTGCTCATCCCGCTCCCTCATTTACTGAATTTGACAGTGAAAGCCTCCAATAAAGATGAGCGAGGAACAGAAGAGGAAAATCAACCTATTTTGTTGGAGCACTGACTCTGACAGTGTTATAAATGATGGCATAGCTCCAATTTTTAAAATTGTTTCATTTAAAAACCTAAACATTGAATCCCTGTACAGTGTTTAGAGGCTTTTCAGCCTTCTCTGATTCAATTTAGAAGAAACATTTATGGGGTCTAAATTGTTCCTGGCAAATCTGAGCTTTGTTGCATTTTAAACAAATATAATTTCTAGAAAGCTGTGCCACATATAGTCCCAAGAAATCTAAAATATCAATGAAATTTCATTTGCAAACCAGTTTTACTAATAGTCAGTGGTTCAATTTTCTTCCCTCTTGGAATAAAGGGTAGTTTAAAACAGATAGCTGTGAAATGTACATTTCCAACAGCACTCCTTTTCATATGGAACAACTAAAAGACTTCTACATCTAAATCAAATAAACCCATCAAAACACCATGTAGATTTCTTGCTCAGTTATTATACATCAATCCAATACAGTAATCAAACATCAGATCAGTTCAGCATGGCAGTCTTTGGATACTAAAACTCTTGATTTGTTTATTTATTAATAAAATAAAAACATACAGCAATTCAATAGTATCCCTCTGGTTTTGAGATGTTATAACACTAGGTAGACTACTCTGTGTGTCACTTATTCATTTTTTCTGAGATTTTTTTCTTCTCTTGGCCATTTTTGTACTATGCTACATATGCCTTTAGTTGAAGTGCCACACCTGTGGTGAGTTCAGCTGATTTAGTTTTCTTTTTGTGAGCTTTATAAAGAGGATAGGTCTGTTCTAAATCAAGATATAAAATGTATAATTGTAAACACAGATTAAGAGAACACCTAAAGACTGAATACAGAGTAACATCATCTTATTCTCCATGCTTTATTGACAAGTTCTATACTCATGTCGATTCTCGTTATGTAATATGTCAGTACCTACATAATATTCTTAAAATATTTAATCTTCTATTGGGTTTTTTAGCTCCTCCTTTACTTTACCTTTTGAATATTTTACTTGTACTTTTTCAAATGTCTTTCTCTTTTCTGACAGTTGCCCTTTTACTGAACTAATTTTTACAAAATCCAACTTTAATTCTACCTTGTCTTTCTTGCTTTTTTTTTTTCTTTTTTTTCCCCGCTTGCTTCCTGCTGCTTTAAGTTCTCAAACCTGGAAAATAGGATAAATAGCTTTTATCTGTTTTTTCCCCCCTTTTTTTTCCTCCCTTTTTTTTTTTCATTTAGACAATATAATTGCCTATTACTTTATGTTAGCCCACTCAAGGTGCAGATAGTCACATTTGTTAGTTAGTTGTAGCCTGATTTTCAAAGCTGATAGATCCTTGCAAAACCAACTAACTTCAGACAGTACCTTTCTGGAAATCAAGTTCAGAGTTAAGTTTTCATCTTAATTTACATTTCTCTGCTAAGCAAAACTTTTTTAAGTACTCACCTTCCACCTTTCTCATTGTGTGAGAACTTGGCAATTCTTTCAGCTGAAATCCTGCCATTGAAATGACTGGCAGCACCTCCAATTAGCATAACTTCAACTAGTCAGGTGAGCAGTTACCATTTTTTTTTAACTTCATAAACTGATTAAAGTTAAACCAGTACATCATTTCTCTTTCTAGAAATCTAAAAGATTTACACCAACTGTTTAGAGAAAGCACATTTTTGCTTGCAGCTGTCAAAACAGCCTGTCAGTTCAATTATCTGGAATGCCTATTAGTCAATTTTTAATAAAGTTTCAAGTACTTTTCTCTGCTGTTTAATGAATAAGCTCCTTCTGCGCACCTTTTAAATATGTGTTTCATGGCCCCTTAGAATTCAGAAATTATAAAGAAAAAGTGATTTGATTTACTCATAAGATGCATTATAATTTCACATATTGCACAAAACTGCCGTTAATTCTGCTTATGGGACCTCCTGCACTCTTGACATTATTAGGCCTTTTGCTGGAAAAAGCATCCTGTGTTGGTAAAAAAAACTTTTGAAAATAGGGCACCCCTAACATATTTTATTTTAATATCTTCCCGTACTCACTAAGGAAAAGAGCGATAGGTAAAGTGAGTGCTTGCTTACATAGTAATCATATGAAAGGTTTGTGATATTTTATTTTTCTTAAAAAATCATAATTATACTAATAATAACTATTACTAGTAGAGCAGTGGAGGGCAAAATGAAAAGGGATTGGGCGCCATATACGGCTCATGTTTGGCTCCTGTTCATAGGATTTGCTTCATCTGCCCTCGAAGTTGGTCAGGCCTCCTTCCAGAGGACTGGGCAAGTCAGATGTTTGGTTTCCTGTGAATACACGTAAGGAAAACTCTTTTTACTGACATCTGTATATTCAGAGTGATGTTTAAGGGAACACAGTACCTTTTCTTTCTCTTTGCCAGAAAACATGTCCTTTGATGTTTAGCCATGGTGTATAAATGAGCCTGCAGAATTTTCCTGTATGGTTGTCCTAAGATGATGGTCTTGGTACTTAGCAGCATCAGCCAGGTTTCTTTCCCAGCAGGGTCTAAAGGAATTCAGCCACAAAGTTATTGCAATTTGAGGAGCTGAAATGACCATTACTTGCTTGACCTTATCTTTCCTGGCAGATGCTTTCTTGACACGTTTTCATGGGATATTGTCTTTCAAGCTATCTTCTGCTCAAGCAACAGGATAAAATTTTATTCACATTTCTAATGGAAATGAATTTTCTTTCTGTTCCACTTTCCACAGCTAATCCTCTATGTGAAATGACACTGAAGATGTCACTGATGACGGTGGACATTATTGCCTGGGTTAAGCAGATAATCCAGCTCTTAAGTCATTAGTTTTGTGTTGTTTTGTTCTGTTTTGCATTGCTCTGCTTGGGCAGTGGGGGAGGTGGGTCATATTACTGCTTTCCCCAGTGTGAAAAATGAAGTCATTTAAGTACACCTGAAGTTTGATGAAGATTTCTCATCTAGCCTTATCTGTACCACTGAGATGCAGCAAATCAAAATCCTTCCCATCAGTGAATATCTACAAAAGTTTTTGAAATAATAAAGAATTACTCAGTAGGTGATACTTTTTTAAAAAATGGAAAAAAAGAGTTTGAATAAGAAATATGTCTGACTGTGATAAGACTGCCAGTGAATGTAAGATGTGAGATTAAAGTACATGGACCTTTTATTTAAAGTGAGCATAGCAGGTCATCATCAGGACTTTTGAGCAAAAAGTTAAGGTTTGTTTCAGCATAATTATAAACAAGAAATCCTAAATCTTCTATTTACAGGAAAAAATCATAAAAATCTCCTCCTCCTTCCCATGTATACTGTCCTTTAACAGTAGATATTCTTTTTGTCCTGATCGTTGTCCAGGAACTCTTAGCAGTTTCTCTGCTTCCAGCAGCCTCTCTCACTTCCCTGTCCTAAGAAAAATCTTTTTTTTTCTTATAGCCTCTGGGAGGCCTGGCTGCGTGCCTGGACAGTTATCCTCTCT
Organism: Sakesphorus luctuosus; assembly: GCA_013396695.1. NCBI lineage: Eukaryota > Metazoa > Chordata > Aves > Passeriformes > Thamnophilidae > Sakesphorus > Sakesphorus luctuosus. The sequence goes on from VWZD01013042.1 coordinate 62,321, forward strand.
GGGGCTGCCCAGGCTCTTCCTACTGCAGACCCTGTGCTTGCTCTGTGTCCTTCACACTCTGCTACACACCAACAAAATAAAACACCACCACCAACACCCCCCCCACTCAAAAAAAACCAAAACAACCAAACCCCCCTATCTTAATTGCAAATGGAACAGACAAGCATCCATTTTACTGTAATGCAAAGCCTAACTCTACAAGTAGCCTTTAATCTTGGATGCCAGAGAACTTGAAAAGAGATGCTGTTTTTTAAAATTACAGCCCATGTCAGGCATAAACAGGGTCATTTGGACAGGAGATTAGTGTAATCTGCTAAGAATGAAATAAATCATAAGGGCTAAAATGTGCCTCTAATACAGTGCAACATTTTAAGTGGTATTATGTCATATTATCTTTATCTAACTTCCTAGACGCTACTATTATCAACATCACATTAACTCTCTCTGTCAATTTCATCCTCATAATGGCTGCATGCCACTGAAAGAAATTATTAATGGTATACATGGAGAAGCTGAAACACTGAAAGACTTCTGATGAGATCTGGTACTGTGTGTAGGCATCTAAAGTAACCTGTAATGGAATTTTGGTCTTTAAAATAAATCTGTGATCAACATTACTTCTCTGTGGTGCTTACCCTTGGAGGTACCTAAATGCCATAGACTTCGTAGTTTTTCACCTGCAGGATGATACTTAAGGATGATACTGCTGAGCTGCTCATGCACATATTGGTTCAAATTTGGGCCTCCTCTGAGAATTCTGTTAGGATGCCCAAAAGCTGACTTAGCCTGTTACAAAGTTTTATGCAATGGCAGCTTTGTCACTTGAAATGTGAAGATAGTCTGTGTTTTCTTTAAAAAAAGCAAGGAGGCTTCTGGTACCCTTTGCTGGCATGGTTTCCCCTTTATTTTTTAGTAGGCGATTATACATTTCCCTAGGGTGTAAAAGTGGGTTAATTCTCTGTTTCTTGGAATTTAAATATACAGTTTTCTGGATAAGTACCCTCATCATCAAGAGCATGTTTCACCCATAGCCCTCATAAGTTTCTCTCTCCCTCTGCACAGTGACTTTAATGGAAGGGCTAAACAGCATTGTTTCCCTGGAGAGTTCAGCAACCGATACACTTACATAAGAGCTTAAAATTCAAGTCTTTCTAGGGATTGCTCTAACCTTCAACCTGCTGCAAAGGGTGCATCGCAGAAACACAATCAGTGCAGTCACAATTGTAATTTGTGAAAGTTTTTATGGATGTTTATCTATAGCTAGAACATCCTCATCAAATTCCTCACAACTGAAGGCATACCAAGGTTCTGAATATCAAGAAACTTATGTAGAGGGACAGAATGTGAGTTATATAAGTGGTCATGAAATCCCCAGGATGCATGAGAAGGCAGCAAAAGACATGCAAGGGACTCCTTAGTGGCTGTTGAGATCATAGGTTTTGAACTACATGCCTAACAACTATATTTCATATTCATATTTTCTCTTTGATGAAGTTGTAGACTTGGAGCTTTAATTCTCTGTTTTAGCAGTCCCAGAGTTCTAATTCACTGCATTAAATTTTAACTGCAGGACACAAGGCCTTTCCAGAATGTATGCGGCTTATAATTAAAAACATAGATAGTTAAAATACATTCACAAAAGACATACAGTTGCTTATAGAATTTAATACTGTCATATCTTGACCTTTGATCCCCTAACTTGTGGATTTTTTTTGAGTGGAATATTCTTCCTAACTCCTTCTGTAGCTTCTCAGTGTGATATTCCTTGGTCCTCAACAAAAAAAAAAGTTTCTTTCAGCTGAACAAAATAACTTACTCTTGTTCACTTTCTTGCTTTATTTGTTGTTTTGCATTTATTAAGAAAAACAGCACAGTGGAAATAGGATTCCTAATTCACAACCCTCACACCCTGTGCTTTTTATTGTTTGTAAAATACTGCTGTCATTTTCATCTGTGAAAAATGTGACATTGGGGGAAAAAAGTGCCTGTTCATTTAAGTAGAATGCTCACAGGACAAAACCAGGTTTTATATCCATTCGTTACCTGGTAAGTTGGGATAATTATAGTTCAAACAGAACCTGTTTCTCCTTATTCTAAATTTGCATTACAAAACTATGAAAGAATCCTTCAGGGAGAACAAGAAGAGTTGTAAGGGAACAGTTTTTGGACAGCTGAAGGAAAAGATGGGCACCTGCTGTTCAGCAAGTTGAGGGAATTGTTGCATATTGCAAAGTTTCTGTGTGTTACCAGGACAAGCAGATGGTCAGAGACAGCATTTTCTCCTTATGTGTAGTTTATCTCCTTACATCTTCTAATGGCCTATATTAAGGTTTCTCAGCAGTACATTCAGTTCAATTTAACACAGTTAATATATGTTTAAGCAGTACCAGTTGCTGTCAAAATTGCCTACTTGGAATAGATAATGCTTTCAAATGTGATAGCAAGGATGGCAGTAAAAGGGTGAGCACTTTTTGGATGTCATTTCAGGTGCTAACTCAGCCCGCTGGGGATGCAGTTGCTGCCTCACTCAACATTAGTCACTTGTGTTTCTCAAAATATTGCTTTGCCTTGCTGAGCCTTGATAGGAGAAAGTATATAACATCTTTTGCCTTGTGGGAATTATTAGAATTTTTAATTTATGCTGACAATATGCAGAACTGGTCAATGATCTTTTCTCTATAATGTTAGACCACCTTTTCTTTTTTGAAAATGTTATTTTGTTCATAAAGTTACACTGTCAAAACTGTCATTGTGCAAAGCTTATCCAGGCCTTTATCAGTTTTGCAATTAAATGTTACAGACATTTATATTTAAATTATTAAAGTACATTAAATAGTATATGCTCTTTAGCAGAGAAAACAGGAAAAAGTATGGGTATTCAGTAGCATTCGGTAGTATCAGAGTACCTTCAGCAGGACACAGGAAAAATTGAGATTGCTTTTTTTCCATTACTTTTCCTTGATGGGACTGCCTCTTTTCCAACAGCTATTAAATTAAAAAACAAACAACAAACAAACAAAACTCTGAAAATCCAGGCCAAGTCCCAGAACTTTTTTATACTTACTGTTTTTACTTTTCTTTTGTCTCTCCTTGAATTTTGTATTCTTGTCTGTAACACAGTTTAAACAGTATATTGTGGTTTAAAGATAGAAATCTTCAAACGGGTGTAGTTTCACTTTCAGTTTTGGACTGAAAGCGTCTAACATCTGTGTTGGACAGCTATGTCCCTTTTTGAAGATAACATTTACGATGTGGTTGCAACAACAACCACAAGAAGACAATTGACTCCATTATTTTCACATCAGTGGGCTGTAACATGCAAAATATTTGTGCTTTCAATTTTTCATGTACACATTCCACTTTACAGTTTTAGTTACTTTGTTTAGCTGGTAGTCATCATTTATACCAAGATCTGTTTTCTAGCCCAGACCAAATGATTGGAGAATACAAGAAAGAATCTCTGAGAAATAGAAATGTATTTTAGATTTTTTTAGGGTTTTTTTTCTTAAAGACAACATCAGCTGTTCAAGGCAAGATGATTCCTGAGGCTTCTCAAATTGTAGAAATTTGAAATCATTTAGCAGTCTTATCCGAGGACAATATATCAGTTCTCTGATCAATGCAAGTAACTTGCTCAAGATGTGGATACAGAGCATAGCTATGTGAAACTTTCCATCAATTGAGATCTGAATGTGGGATTTATGAATCATTTAGGAAAACAGGGATGAGTTTCCAAAAGAACCTTTAATTTCTTGTCATTAACAAGGGGGACTGACCATTTTGGTCAGAATACCAAGCATCAACTCTTTCCAAGAGTAAACAGCTGACCACTGCCACTGCCTGTCCATAAGAGCTCAGACCCACAAGGTAATAGTTTATGTAGTGTCGAGAGGGTCTGGCACTGAGTCTTTCACTATTCCATGAACTCTATTAGGTTGTCCTTCTCCTATGAAATACTTGATTGCTGATCATCTGCTCCCACAAGTAAAGATATAAGGGAAATAAGTGAGTGTTATGAAGCTGGAGTTAAAGAAACAGGATCCAAAATCTGTTATTGGTATAGGGAGAGTAATTAGGATGGGATTTTTTTGCCTGAGAGAGTTGATGTGTCATTGAATGATAAAGTTTTTAATGTTTTATTTGTTTGTCTGATGCTTTTGCTCAGCAGTAAAACATCAGATGTGAAAATACAGATGACCAAAGTGAGACATTATTGACAATACCTGCTGTCTACTTGTTATGTTAATTGCTATGTCTACTTGCTATCTACTCTGTACTTCCTATGAGCCTAATCTTGTAAGACTGAATCATTCTTTATTTTTATTCAATGTATATCTTTTAAATATTATTTAAATTTTTCCCTATATAAATAATGTTATATGAAATGCATTATAGTTTTGGAAAAATGAATTAAATCTTACTTGAAATAAACAAATAAGTTGCTTATAGGTGTTGCCAGAAAGCATGGTTCAGCTCTCACAAAGGAACTCTCAATCTTTTAATCTCTGTTTTTCATCATTAAATTTGTAGTAGAATCTCTATTGTTTCCTTCCTGTCTCTTATGATATATTTGTAACAGGACAATGTTCCATCAAAACCTTATGGAAAATGATAAGGACTGGATACTTAGAGCATTACCAAATTTGACTAAGCAACTTTTATTTTAAGACAGAATCCTACTAAGAGTGGAAAAAAAATGATATGAATGATAATAAAATATAATTTTTAATTAATAGAACCTTCATGAGAAAATGGGAATTTGGGGGGGTTTATCTCCAGGTTTCAAGTTTCGTAAAACCCAAAATAACTTTGATTTTTTGTTTGTTTGGTTTTATTTTAGTTGCCATAAAATTGAAAAATAAATAATTTCCAGTTCTAAAACAGAACTTCAAAGAACATATGTATATTTGCAAAAGTGCCACCTGCACAGCACTGAGAAGAATGACATTTTTATGCCAACTCGTTGTTTCAGAGACTGGCTAAAAAGCAGTTTTAGTTGTTATAAATGAGTTGTATTCAGGAAAAAAAAATGAAAAGGTGCATAAATTAACCGTGCTGTAAGACACTGGAATTAACACACAAAAAATGTCCTCATGGCAAATATGTGCATGGTATGTAAGTACACAGATATACATGTACAGAGCTCTGACTATATACGATTAAGACAATCATGTAAGCACATGCACTTTGAGCTGATTCCTCCTCCCTTACACCAAGAAGGTGAAAATGTCAGATGTATAAACACGTGTATACACCCCTAGATAAAACAAAAGCTGTCATAGAATTGTATAGTGCTACTGATGCGAGATTAAATCACAGAAAACCTTACATATTATCGTGTTTGTGATGAAATAAATAAGCAAAACAAAACTCAAAAAAGCAAAACAACTTCTAAATGGTTATGGGTGCAAATTCTACTGAAGTGTTCTTCTGTGATGACACAGGATTTTACTGACTTTGGCTCACTCCATCGTTTTTACTCTATACAGGAATAACGGTCACACTTTAAAATATTAGTTGTCTTGGTTTTGATAAGGATCCAAAAATTCTGCTGCTCATTTAAATTTTGATGCTGCAAAATTGCTTTCTTTGCATTCTGTCATTTTACATTGATTTTATGTGGTGGGTTTTTTTTCCTTTGGAGAAAGTCTGAGAATATCCTTGATATCAGAGGGGTTAAAAGGACAGTAAAATATGCTGAAAATGTGAAAATGTGATAGAGAGATACCTTTTTAGTTAAATGACATAAAATTGAATTCCATACAAGCTTCAGCAAGCTTCAGTATCATTTCTGTAAGCCAAAGTACAGAGAATATTTTTATTAATTGTTTTGGTTTATTGCTAAACAATTTTTAATAGCAATGTTGAGTTTCAGGTAAACGATTCTTTTTATCACATGAACTTCAGTGATTTAAGATGTACAAAGCACCATGTTTTGTGGTGTAGTTGACACACTGGAGGAAAGGGATGCCATTCAGAGGGAGCTTGACAGACTTGAGAGGTGGGTCTGTGCAAACCTTATCAAGTTTAACAAGGCCAAGTGTGAGGTCCTGAATCTGAGTCAGGGCAATCCCAAGCATGAATGCAATCTGGGCAGTGAACAGATTAAAAGCAGCTCTGGGGAGAAAGACTTGAGGGTGTTGGTGGATGAGAAGCTCAACATGACTTGGCAATTTGTGCTTGCAACCCAGAAAACCAACTGTGTCCTGAGCTGGTTCAAAAGAAGCCTGGCCATCAAGTTAAGGGAGGTGATTCTACCCCTCTACTCTGCTCTTGGGAGATCCGACCTACAGTACTGCGTCTGGCTCTGGGGCCCACAACATAAGGACATGGACCTGCTGGAGTGAGTCCAGAGAAGGACCATGAGTATTATCAGAGGGTTGCAGCACTTCTGCTGCAAAGACTGGCTGCGAGAGTTGGCCTGCAGAAGAGGCTCCAGGAAGACCTTACCGCAGCCTTCCAGTACATGGAGGAAGCCTACAATAAAGATGGGCAGGGACTTTCTACAAGGCCAGATAGTGACAGCACACGGGGGAATAGCTTAAAACTAAAAGAGAGTGAGTTTACATTCTAGAGGAAGCCCTAGGAAGAAATTCTTTACTGTGAGGGTGGTAAGGCACTTGAACAGGTTGTCAAGAGAAGCTGTGGCTGCACCATCCCTAGTAGTGTTCAAGGCTAGGCTAGATGAGGTTTTGAGCAAGGTGATCCAGCGGAAAGTGTCCCCACCCACTGGCAGGGGAGTTGGAAGTAGGTGGTCTTTAAGGACACTTCGCCATTTTATAATTCTACGCAGTGTTGGGTTCAGTATTGCATTTCTCAGCTCAAAGCTTTGGAGACAGCAAAGTCAGTGCAGTGCTGTGCTTCCCTTGGCATGCTTATTCTAGCACAGTGTCCCTGAAGCTTCAGTCCTCGTGGTGCTCTGAACCATAAACCTTAAAGGCAGCTTGGGGTGAGGTTGAAGTCCTCAGCACCATAGGTGGCCCAAATTAGAAATTTGTTTAAACAGAGCTGTTTGAGCAGTGCTGCTCTTCTTTGTCATGTCTTTTTTATCCCTCCTGTCCCTGGAGTTGTAATCTTTGTTGATACTGATGCTGAAGGGCTTTTTGATTTTTTGATTTTCACATTTTGTTGATTTTAGGAACACAGTAGCTGTAGCAAAGTAGATTTTTAGTGGGTTAATATTTCTAGCTTAAGTTTAATGTCTTTCTATCACTAACCTCAGTCTCAGAACGGGGAGCTCAAATTCCTTTAGTTATTTAATCTTGTTTAGACTCTCTTCGAGGTAGAATGCTGACAACTATCAGAAGGCCTGCAGAACAAGACAGAAACACAGGTCAGGATGACCCAGAAATCAGAACACTGGAAGAGCTCAAAAAGCCCTCTGTGTGCCCGAGGAAAAGGAGCTGATGAAGAGGAGGTCTCAATGACCCCAGGCCCAAATCCTGGGGAGTGGAACAGGGGTGGGGCCGGGGCTGGACCAAGAGATGTGTAAAATAATGATTAGGTGAACCATATTATAAAAACCATAGAAACCAGTGTCGGGGAGAGCACGTGCATATCACGTATTCCTGTGGGTCGTAGGCCTGATATTAAAGGGCCTTTAATTTTTATCTTATCCCATACTAACGTGGCTCAGAGTCCTGTTTTGTTAGGGTCAGTCACAGCATCAATACCTGAAGGCTAACTCTGACCTCAACTGTTATGATAACTCTGGGACTGAGGCTGAGGTCCTTAGTAGCATGGGTGGCCTATCTTGGAAAGTTGGGGCAAGAATATTGGTGCAGTGCTGTGCTTCCCTTGGCCTGTCTCTTCTGCCCTCAGTGTCCCTGGAGAGGTAAGTATTGTTGGTCTCTGAACCCTTACTCCATGCTTAATGACAGCTTGGGACCCAGCATCACGGACAGCTCAGATTAGAAACGTGTGCAGACAGCACTCTTGGTGCAGTACTTGCTTCCCTTGGCACATCTTTTCTGTCCTTACTGTCTCTGGAGCCTGTGGCTCTCTGAAACTGAACCCTAATGGCAGCCTGGGGCTGCTGTCTATGTTTATCCAACCTAAACCTGAGTCAAAACCATTTCCACTGCACAAATCCCATTGACAACCGCATTAGTAATATATCCCCCACCACCTATGTAAGTCCATGAAGGAGAATCAAGTCATAGTACTGTCTGGCTTGCAGTCCTAAAACATCACAAAAAGTATCTGTGGGTTTGGACTGCATTTATCTAGGGGATGAACAATACCCATATGTTAACCAGATGACTATATTGTCTGAGTCAAAGTTCAAGGCTTCAACAAAGGATAAATTGTTTCTTCAGGACTGCCTTTGATTAGATTGCTGTTTACAATGAAATTTTTTAAAAAGGAATATTCCAAGATACGTGGGAGCATTATGGTTATTTGTTATCTCTTTATTTTTCAGTTATGTTCTATAAAATGCAACTGTTTTATGGGCTATTTTCATCAAGCACTTATTTCCATCACAATGACTCACAGTTGGAATCATAACATGTGCAGTTCTCTTGGTTTCAGAAGCCATAAAACTGCAAATTGACTCTAAATAAAAATACTGTGGAATGTGTATACTCACTCTCATAGTTTCACTCTGTTCACATATACAGCTACTGACACATACAGAGGCAGGAAGTAAAAAATTTTATTTATTTATTTACTTATTTCACACATGCACCCACACGTCTAAGTATATATATAGTGTGCATATATACTTAGTGATATTTAAATATGTAAGGATTTGTGTATATGTATGTATGTGTGCATGTAAAATTTCAATTTCATGTTCTTCAAACACTGAGTTACTTAAATTTGGAAAGGAGAAGGCAGAAGAATCTGCTTTTTGTTTTGTTTTTTATATCTGAAATGGATGGGGATGGACAGGTTCTGCACCATAATATCCCTAAGGAAAATGTTAACATTTTCTTAGGTTCTGAAGTTCTGCTCTAAAACAGCTGTAGCAAAAACATTAGAGACTTTCAACAATTTTTCCTTGACTAATGTGTGCTTTGACATTCTAGAAAGAGTAGTGATCTGGACTATGAACATAATTCTTTTATACTGATGCCTCAGGATTTTAGTGTGTTTTT
>VWZD01013043.1:0-45027 GCA_013396695.1 Sakesphorus luctuosus
ATTTATAAGATAAAATATGAGTAACATGTGCAAATATTAGTTATCTAAATGGCTTCATGTTCTAAATGCTATGAAATTAGGTATTAATATCTCCTCATTCTTGAGTTTCATGAAAAACTGAGGAGTGGTGAATACAGAAGGGCACTGTGGAAAGCTATACTAGCAAATGACCTCTCACTGAGTCATTCTGGATTTTGGAATTTCTCCAAAACATGGATATGTGTATGCACCATTTCTAGCACTTAATCTCATTCCTATGGAAGAAAGAACACAAGCCCTGCTGAACTCAACAAAAATTTTGCATTACTAAACCTTTTTTTCTTTCATTTCTGCTTTGGAAATATTCTAATAAGGATGCCATGATTCAGACTAAGTATACCAACACTTATGTCCTATTAAAAATACATCCAGATATTGCCCAAGAAAAATAGAGGTTTTTTGGTTTTCTTTAGTTCTTAGGTACTTTTAATCCTACACTTACATATCAGCAAAACTGTTAAGGATAGTCTGTCAAGAGTATTAAAGTAATCATGACTGTATTGTAGAAGATAAGAGCAGAAAAGGCCTTATCCCAGCCTAGATCCTTCCCTTTACAGAATTGGTTGTTGTACTAGCAAAAAGATTGTAGCTAATGCAATGACATCTCAATGAATTGACAAACACAGTACTAATGAACACTTTTAAATTCTACCAATTCTTTAGTTAAAACTTATCAAACAGTCACAGATATTAGAACATCTATGTTTATTAAAATTCTCTTTCAATGGCTTAACTTTGTGTGATTTTCTATTCTTTTTACAGATGTTGTCATAGAAATGAAAAAGGAAAATCTCTGAGTATTAGATATTGGATAAATTGCAAATAACAATGTGCAATTCTGACCTTAGTAGAATTTAGAATTGTGATCAAGTGTGTGTACCATATGCCTACATCACCAGTATCCCATTTCAATGGAAAGGAGAAAAACATCAAATTACCAGTGGAAACAGTAAGTTATCAGTGTGACATGGCTTTTGACGTACTATGTTCCACAAAGCAGCAGACTACATGATTATTCACAGTCTCCAAATCCTTAAGATCTCAGTTCACTAAGAATACAGAAAATTGTTGAAATAATTCCAGCAGTATGTAAGTATTCATTATAGTCGAGAACTATGAAGTTTATTAAGTTTAGTTCCTTATATGATAATCAAATACATTGATTAATCTTTTTCGAGTTCTATCTTTAAGTTAAAGAGGTTTTCTGCATCAGTGAGGCAATTTTAGCACTGTTAGGTATTTAGACTTTTGATGATTGAATTTCTTCTCATTTTCAAGAGTCTATTTGTAGTCAGTTTATACCTACTTATTCTTGTGCTAGATTTTAGACATGGTTCTCCTATGCTCCTCTTTTCCCTGGATGAATTAAATGCCTCTGTGGAGCTCAAAGAAAGAGTAGCAGCATACATAATCAGTCAAAACAAAGAATTATGCATAGCATAATGTCATGCCATTTTCTGTTCTTGGTACAGCCAATGTCAACAGTCTGAAATATCATAATATTTTGTCTTTGATATTCAGTGAAGGACTGTCACTTACCAAGTGTGTAACTTGGTTTTTCTGTCCTTTTAGGTTTTTGTTCGCTTGGCTTAAAAGGCAAGTCTTTGCTAATAAAGTTGCTAATAAAAACTAGCTCATCTATTACTGTCATCTCAGACCTTGAATTTGATATGATTATTTTAATCCCATTTCTATTTCTTTATTCCTTAGTCACCCTCATATTCCTGTCAAATATTCTATTTAGTACTATTGACATCTTGCAACTTTGTGTCAATTGTAAAATTAGTTAACATATTTTTCCTGCTTTTGGGAACTTTGCTAATGAATTTGTTCAATAGCAATCATCCTACACCAGATCATTAAGAAAATGGTATGTTAATTTCTCTTAACACATTACTCAGCTTTCAATACCAGCTGACTTCTCTCTTTTCTTCAAAGTCTCAGCTGAACCTCATTATCTCCAACTTAGTTTCCAAACTTCCCATTATGCAGTGTTTGAGATTCAGATAAAATACCATTTTATACAAATAAAATGTAACAAATTAGATTTTTCCAGAAAAAGAAATTATCAGGATGCTGGTCTGCCTCTGAAATAGTCATGGTGAATACTTACATTTTCATTCCCTGTCTTGTACATCTCAAAAATAAAATCAGCATTTGCATGATACAACTATTATTTGAATAGTATTACATGAAACATTCATTACTGACACCATGATTTTACTGTCAGTCTTTACGTAGTGTGGCATAGAAACCTCTATATCCTCTTTCATTAGTTTCATGCTCATTCCTTCTCGTCTCCCTATTTAAAACAAAAGAAACCATTTGAAAAACTCCCCAAAAACATCAACAAGGACTTACCATACTGACTTGGACAGCCATGCTAGAAGCCAATAATGGTTTTTATTCTGACTTTTCATGTCTCTTCCTTTCATCTATTCCTAGATATTGACTTCCAATATCTTATTCTCATCTTCCTTGCAACTAATTTCTAGTTCCTTCTGCATGATTTTTAAGTTATCATTATTCTACTCTAGTGGTAGCAAATAGTCTGAAGTGATAACTGAGAAAGGAATCATGACACTATTTAGAAGTGCAAGAAGAATAATATTTTTCTTTGGTATATGTCAAACACACAGCTTGGTGAACTGATGGTCCCCTAAAATATGAGGCTGTGTGATCTATGATTTTTTTTCTTATTTGATCAGGTTTATTTATTTTTTTATTTTGTCGGATTTATCTGGGGTAGGACAAGAAGTAATGTGTACAAACCAAAAGAGTGGAAATTTAGGTTAGATATTAGGAAGAACTTTTTCACTTTACAGGTATTGAGACACTGGAACAGGTTAGTCCAGGGAGGTTGTGGGTGCTCCAACCCTGGCAGTGTTCAAAGCCAGGTTGGATAAGGCCTTGAGCAACGTGGTCTAGTGGGAGCTGACCCTACCCATGGCAGGAAGGGTTGGGACTAGTTGCTCTTAAAGGTACATTCCAACCCCATAACATTCTATGATTCTATGATAGCTTCTCTGTCCCATTTCCAGACAGTAAAACTTCCAAGTACTTAATTTTTCTCCTGAACACAGTACAATCCAAAGTATAGCTCACAAATGGCATTTTAGAAATGACGCAGTAGCTGATCTTGGATTATTCACTAGTATAGACTTGATAAAAAATGACAGCTACTAGAGCAAAAATCCACCAGACATTAACCCTTCTCAGATTCACTGTATTTATATGCATCCTTCAAGGTGTCACCAGACATAATGTATTACAATGCTACCTTAATTTAAAATACTTTTCTTATTTTAACTCAAATTATAGTTAAACAGTAAATAAAATAGTATAGTTATAGATCCAGATCTTCTCCAGTTTTTGCCAAAGCAATTAGAAATTAGCAGGACTTTTGCAATTTAGTTTTTACCTAAGGAGAGTCTGTGACTATTTGATAGACAATTTTTCTTACCCTTCTGCTCAAGTAGTACAGTTTTGTAATTTACAAAATTTAGAAGCCACATTATAATTTCAGTGTTGGGAGCATCATGACCACGTGCCTGTTTCCAGCCAGAGGTTTTGTTTGGTCTCTAGCTAGTCCACATACTTTCATATTAAAGATTCCAGTTTGAAAGGCTTCTTAATATGAACAATGAAGAACATTAAAGATATTACATGAAAATTGAATTGCTTTTCTGGGTTCCTGTAAGACAGACTTGTCATAGAAAACTTTGCAAAAAACTGGAATTCCAGAGTTTGAAGCCATTTAACACCACTGAATGGAACAACCAAAATAAGACAAACACGTGACAAGTCTGATTAATATTTTTTTCTCTGAATGTAAGGGAATGCAATCTGCTGGTGAAAGCTTAGGGGCAGTGTAGCGGGAAAACGGTGGGGTTATTCAAATGTTGGTTTATCGGCCTCCTCTAGGCTACGACGACCAGAGTCAGGACATCATCTTCACAGAAGTATCGTCAAACTGCTCTGTTTATTGTTTACATTACATTCACACTTAACAATAGTACAGGAATCTTATTGGGCAGTGGCTGGGGTGTAGAAACGGCTCTATCCCCTGGATTGGTGCTTTTCTCAAAACTATACCCTCTTATCGTTCCTAATAGCAACTGCTACATTCCTCTTATTGTTTACTGCTCTTCTTGCTACTGTTTTAAAACACAGGGGCACCGTTTTCCCTTTCTCCCTGGCCTGGGCTGTGCATATAGGCTTCTAGTAACACATTATGGCCCGTGTTACTAAAATATTCTTCTACAGGGCAGCATCACTTTTAACTAGAAAATCAAGAACAATTCATTTACCAAAGTATATCTAAGATATTCTTCAGAAAAGTCAGGAAAAAATATTTAGAATAGCAGCAAAAATTTCTTGCAGCAAAAATCTGTTTCTAACCATATTCCTCTGATTGAAATTTACTGAGACAGTATGATAATTTAGAACCGGATATAAAAATAAGATACTCTGTTCTAGATTCAATATAATAAGAAGGGTCTAACTGGTCTCGTGTTGTTCTAGGGGATTTAATTCAGTTCTACCTCATATATCCCTGATGAATACATATTAATCTACTGATTTATCACCTCTGTAATAATCTTCACATCATTCAGTGAATTAATCAGGAGATGAATTAAATATTTTAATAGCATATGTCTAGTAGAGGTAGAGAGATCCCCCTTTCTAATTATAATATCTAATTTTCTTCTTACTATTCTTCAGCAGATGTAGTGTTGGTCATGTTGAGTTTTTTAAATTTAATTTTCTTTCTTATATGTAACCTCTTCACCTTAAAATGATCTTTTATCTCTCATAAAAACAGATGACAAGACTATTTTTCAGTTCAGAACTTTTTCATAATTACATTTTTTGCCTCAAGGGAAAAACTGTATACATTATCAAATCCCTTGGCTTTGCAACTGAGTAGCTTCAACAGTCCTGCACACTGCCTGCAGCTATTGCAATTTATTTTCAATATTAAAAAAATCCCCAAATTATAAGTTCTAACAAGGTAGAGCCCTGTTCAAATAGACACTCATTATATGTTTCTTAGTGCCTTGTAAACTAGTCGTGTAGATACTTTACAGTTGGTTATTTCTCTTCCAGTCCTTACAACTACCATTAACCATTCATGCTGTGGTGGATCTAACAGTTTCTATTTATCAATATAAAATTCAATGGCCATTTATCACTTACACCTGCAGAGGCGTTACAGTGCAATCCAGGAATGTTACTGAGCAGTGCAGGACTTACTGTGGAAGCATCAGATGCTTCCTGAAACTAAGCTCAAAGTCTGTAAAAGAAACACAGAATCAAAGAATGGGTTAAGGTTGGAAGGGTCTACAGTGGGTCACCTGGTCCAATCTCCCTGCTCAAGCAATGTCCTCCTAGAACACAATAGACAAGATTGCATCCAGATGGTTCTGAAATATGTCCAGTGAGGGAGATTCCACAACCTCTCTCTGGACAATCTGTTCCAGCACATGGTCACCTGCACAGTAAAGTAGTTCTTCCTCAAATTCAGGTGGAACTTCCTGTATATCAGTTTCTGCCTGTTCCCTCATGTCCTATTGCTTGGCACAACCAAGAACAACCTGGCTTCATCCTCTTGGTGCCCTTCCTTCAGATACATCAAGATACTGATGAGGTCCCCTCTCAGTTGTCTTTTCTCGAGGCTCAACAAGCTGAGATCCCTCACCCTTTCTTTGTAAGAGAGATGCTCCAGTCCCCTAAAATTATTTGTTGACCTCCATGTCTCTCTTGTCCTGAGGAGCTCAGAAGTGGACACAGCTCTCCAAATGCATACTCACTATGGCTGATTAAAAGGGCAGGATCACCTCCTTTGACCTGCTGACAATGTTCTTCCTAATGAGCCCCAGGATACCATTGGCCTTTTTGGCCACAAGGGCACACTGCTGGCTCATGGACAGCTTGTTGTCCACCAGGATCCCCAGGTTCTCTGCAGAACTGCTTTCCAGCAGGTCAGCCCTCAGCCTGTACTGGTGCATGGGGTCATTCTTCCCCAGGTACAGGACCTTGCATTTGGCTTTGTTGAATTTCAGAGAATTTTTCTCTGCCCTACTAGAAAATACTACTTAAGGAGCAAAATACCAATAGGTTATGGATTTTTGGTTTAGAGTTAAGCACCAAGAAGAATTACAAAACATGAGGAGTCCCTTGTCATATTAATTTATCCATTCATTAAGAGTTTCAGGTCAACCAGAACACAGCCCAGAAACATCCTCTCCCAGTTAAGTTACAACAGTCATGGTCCAGGGCTCCCTCAAACCCTCTGAGTTTTAATGAGCTTCACAGAAACCTGTCTGAACAGTAGAATTCTAGAAAAAAGAAATGAGCTCTGGATCTACAGTCAAGATGTAACTGAAAATATGATTTTCCCAGATAACTACCTTACTTTTAGGTCATATATGGAGATGCACTAACTTCTGTAAAGTGGAACAATGCACTGATCAGCTGTTATGATTTAATTATTAAATTTATTAGAGATGTTTTTACCCAAACTAAGGTGAAAATGAGACCACATGCTGAAGTCACTAGTACGGATTTTATTTAACAGTAAATATAAGGTAGAGAGAGATAGAAAAGCACAGGAAAAAGAGAGAAGGGGGGAGAGAAAGAGAGTGTCAGAGAGACAGACTAAGTAGAAAAATATCACCACTCCATGGATTCTGACAGTGTCCCATTGGTCCTCTCCTTCTGGCCTTCTCAGTAACAAGGGTCCCAGTCTTGTCAAAGTGATTCTTGCAGTCTGGATTCATCAAGTGGCAGGGGAAACCCATAAAATGCAAAGTCCATTGGGTTTATATTATGCTTAGGCTAAGTGTAAATGCTCCAGTATCTCCCACTGGGGTGGGGAGTTTTACACTGAACGAGTTACTACAAGTCACAGGACACTTGAGAGTCTTTTATGACACCTTCTAAGATGTTTCAGCTACCTCTCTCCTCAGTGCAGTTGAGTCACTCATGGCCCATTATGTCCCATATCAGCAGGGATGAATGCCTTCAGGATACATGAAAATGTCCTAGTATTTATCCAGAGGGAAGTTTTCACAGCTGTCACCCGTGTAAGGACTTTTGGCATGATAAAAGGCAGTATCCCACCTCACAGGATTTGCCTCTTATCAGCCTCTTCCCTTATCTTGTTCCACACCCAGCTTGTAGCCTAAGCTGTTGGGTGTGCAAGCCCAGAGCACCTGGGCAGTTGCTGCAAGTGATCAGTTGTTTCAGTTATTAATCACTAACAGAGCAGTCTCTCACATCAGAAGTGAAATTGCAGATAAGATCTCTGTAGAAGTTTATTCAGTACTTATGAAAATCATAGTTAAATTGCTGTTTATGTTGGCTAAGCTGATAAGATCAACTGTTTACATGCCTGATTCTATAGCTTACCCTTTCAAAGTTATACTCTTAATAATCAGCCATTTCTGCTTTCATTTAACAACCCCAAGGATACAAAAGTGTTCTATAATAAAAGAAAAATGGTATCTCCCCTGAGGTCTCTTAGGACTCCCATTCATACGTAGAGGACTAAAAGTATTTTTGAATGCTTCAGGTGTAACTTCACTATACACATATTTATCCATACCACTTACCTAGACAGAAGGTAATTATGTGTATTGTACTTGAAACAATAATCTCAGTAGCACTTGTCTTAATTTTATAATTCTATCTTCATGTTTTTGTTCTGACATGAAAAGGAGAGTCCTGACACTGGTTTCAATTTAGTTTCTTTTACAAGTGTTATCAATTAGTGTAAGAAAAGAAACCTATGTCAGTACTCACAACCATTATGAGGTCTTCACCAACCTATGTGATCATTACTCCATCAATTTCTCCTTACTTGATAAAGGGGCTCTAAATCTGTGTCTAGCATTATAACTACATCTGGAAGTATCTTATTGAGGTCCTTCCTTGATTGGCTTGATCTGCTTGAAAGTCTTTGATTAGTTAATTAGCACCTGAAATTTAAATGAAGTGAACTGTGCATTAGCTCTGGTTCTTGATAACTTTTTTTTTCTATGGCTTTTGGGTGGTAGGATAGGCTCTCACATATGCAAATTTTTCATTCTGATTTTTCTTTCAATTTTTGTTCTAATTAAGATAAACTCAGAAATTAGATTAAGATAGTAGTTACAATCCTGAATTTTTAGTCTGAGTGCTTGATTTGAGAATGGCTGTACATTAAAATTAGGTCTGGACTTTCCAGGCTATGTCAGCTCAGAGCTTTCCTATTTTCCTTTCCTAAATCTTGCTATAATATTAAGTCTAATAAGTCATTTGTGCATTTGGCTATACTCATTTCACAAAGCGAATGGAGATGAGGCCTATGAGAATTCTGAGAGCTCTTTTTGAGTTTGAAGGCATTGAAGGAACTCTGGATTGTCCTATCAGTTGCTATTACACTGGGAGACAAAAAGAATGAACACAGAGAATTTAGTATTTTTGAACTGCTGTGTTGGTCCAGTTCTGCTTGCAGTATGACTTAATAGGCAGACTTTCTCAGTAAGGTCCTTTGAAAATGTTAGGAAGAAAGTAATTTAAACTAAATTTAATTTAATTTTAAATACATCTACAAAAAATATTAAAGTAAAGCTGGTTAAGGTTTATTGAGGTTTTTCTATACCCTTGCTTCATAACTAACAAGTACATCATAAACACTTGATATGGAGTAGAATCCTACTTACTAGTTAAAAAACAATGTTCATTTTGGTATAGGGTGGAAGGGGTCACACTGTAACTGTATATCTTTCCCTTGGCAGCTCAAGGAAATATCTCTGCATATGTTTCCAACAAATATAGAAAACAGGTCTACATTTTCCAGTCTCTCATCTGTTCTGAGGACTTCTGTCATGCAATAAAAATACAAGATTGTAAATCTCTTTACATTTTCATTCATTTCTCAGCAATACACTGCTATGGATGTAAAAACTAAACATGTTCCATGCTTTTTGTTCTGCCTAATATTTTGTCTAAATATGTTGGTGATACTGGCCAAAAAAGAGTCCTGAACAGAAGACTAAAAGTCCAATATACACATATCCATTAGCAATCTACATATAGGGAGAATAAGAATGATTTATTACAAATCCAACATGTTCCTGTATACCATTCCAAAGATAAATAAAGAGTTTTAAAGTAATTAAATGTAAAAGGGAGTCTCACATTAGCAACTGAAAGAAGGAAATATAATGTTATCTTGTCTAGAAGACACAAAATAAACTTCTGTTGAAATTATTTTAAGTAATGGTAGAGTTTCTTCATGGTTTTCAAAATAAGTATGGGTAACTTAGGAAGGTTTACGTTTGCTTCACAATCTAACAGTGTATCTATGACACAGTAATGACAGCTACAAGCCACTACATGAGTGGTTCCTCTTACTGAGGAAAAGTTCTTCATGAAAATAAGTCTGCATTTAAATGGAAGTGGCTAGAAAGCTTTTATTATTCTTTGACGGAAGCCAGTAAACTGAAGCCGGAATATAGAATTAAGAATGAGAAAAATACTCAAGGGTATGAGTTTCCTTATTTTCCAGGTAATTAAAAAAATAAAAAAATAATAAAAAAAAAGAGAACAAAGGCAAAGGGAATTGCTAAATGTGCCAGTACACAAATGGGAAAAGGTGTGACTCAGAAGGGAATTTTCCCATGCTGGTTTACAGATAAGGAGGTAAATGTTTCAAAGCTTTCAGCAGAAACACATATTAATGTAGGAAACAGGGATTCATTTTTGCACCTAGCTGGCTGCTTTCAGTGAAATCAATGAGATCTAAGTCATGGAGTTTGAAACTTTAATGAGTTCACAAAAGTTATGATTTTCTCTCAGTAGTGCCAAAATAATTGCTAAATGTTACATGACATTGAGTTTAGTCCTGAATTGAGCCTTATCAAGTGCTATTTGAGCTTTTTTAGGTCTTTCTAGTGGATTCATTTCACCCTTCATCTCTAAGTGTAAATGAAACAATTCTGGTTTTGTAGCTATCTTAGGATTTTATAGTGACAATATCTTCTTAAATGTTTGGTCTTGTTAGTTCTTGAATGTTTTGAAGAAACAAATACATTTCTATGAAAAGATATTTAAGTCCCACCACATGTTTAAAAAAGACTGAGCACATTAGCTGTCCTAATTTTTAAAAGCTTATCGAAAATAATAGTGAAAATGGTTCTTATTGCCATTTATAAGAAAATATATTCTGATCCATTTGGTTTTCAAAAAGGTATTTTTGTTCACAGTTGCTGTTTTTGTCTGCAGGCTGTACTACAGAATGATTTGCTATAGTGCATGTGATAAGTATTTTAAGTTGTTTCACCCACATAGACATTCTTGCCTTAGGTATAGTCTTAAAGTGACTGGTATTAGTATTGTAGCACTTCTACTATTTATTTTTCATTTCAGTGCAAAACATATAGTTGAAGCCTGATAATAATCATGACAATAAATGACTAAATAGAATTCCATTCATTAGTCCTATAAATTTCTGTAGTTTTAGGGCAAATCTGTTGTAGGAAAGAGACACAACAGCTTCACCTAGGATTTCTGAGGTAAAATCTTGAAGAATTACATAAAAATATAAATATAAAGTTTAACTGAAATAAAAGAGTGATTTTGTTTTAAAAATATTTTAATACCTTTCCACTCTGTCCTTCCTCCATCCTACAGAGTCTAACAACACTGCTGCAATGTTAAACTTCTGAAAGAACAGTGAATATTTCCTGTTTTCCAGAGATTATATGTAATTATTTCAGTGGACGTTGTCTTCAAAAACAGACTTTCAATTCTTTTGCCACTGTATCCACTTTTAAATGCATTTAAATTACCTAATTTCTTACCAATATCTACATTAGTTCCTAGGTACTTAAAGGGAACATCAACTTTTACAATGACAGTTTGACAAAAATGTCATAGAAATACAGTAGGGGATTGAAAAAAAAAAACAAAAATCAAACCTAATTCCCATTTCTGATTACCACTACCCATGCCACTTTCCACAGCAATGCTACTTCAGTTGGGACAGTCTACCTGCTGGAGGCAAGGATGGCCAATATAACGATGCAAGGAGCCACAATAATCCTAGTATTGTTCTCAGAAATAATGATTAGTCCCTGATTTTTGATTCCTTCAGAGACTGGATGTTGCAGTTAGATAAAGAATTCACCAGAATTTTGGAAAATAGAAGCATGATGGAACACAAAATTCTTTCCAGCTTTGACCTGATGGCATCTCTGAATCTGGTAGCCAGATTTATCTTCATGGATGTGTGAAAGAAGTGATCTGCAACAGGGTTTTTAGAGTCAGGTGCAAAAATCACTTTATGGAATCACACCTACTGAATATTATAGGACTCCTATAGATGAGTCATGTAATGAATTCATACATAAATGCTTACCGGTATCAGATCTCAATTAACTTAATGGAATTTCTGCCTACTGTTTTAAACTCATTTCAATAAATTCATAATTTTTAGTCCTATGTCGGAGTATTCTACATTAACTGTCTTACTTGTCCGAAGTATCTCATTCTAGGCTTTTTCTATGTAGTGTAAATGTAAGATCAAAATGTTACACTTAAAGGAAAAAGTTTGAAACCATTTTCATGTTAGTCCTATATAACTATGTCATCATGTAGCCTAAAATATCCTCTCTAAAATTAACTGGCACATTGCAGAAAATTGTTCTCTGGGTGGGCAGAAATGAATTCTATTAAAGCTAATGAAAATTGCACATCTGTGGCATAAGACCATGTGTCCAGAAGAGAAGCAATATGTGGAATAACTTTCTTTCAAATTTAGACCTGATCACTGAGCTTTTCCTATCAGAGAGTTGAGCTCACTAGCCTTGTGAGAGCTCTGAAAAAGTCTGATACTCTGACAAATTTTGAATCAGTACCCTAGATAAGATAATAAACAAATCAGATTAACTAAAGAATTAGATTATTTTAACATTGCTGGAGTCTGACATATTCTTCATATATATATATATATATATATACATATATATATACACACACACATATAATACACACATGGCATTTAAATAACTGCAGGTGCTTNNNNATAGATAGATAGATAGATAAATAGATAAATAGATAAAGATATAGAGAGAGATAGAGATAGAGATAGAGATAGAGATAGAGATAGAGATAGAGATAGAGATAGAGATAGAGAGATAGATAGATAGATAGATAGATAGATAGATAGATAGATAGATAATTGAAAATAATCTGAACAGGTAGCACCCAGTCTTCATAAAGCAGAATGACATCCCTAAGCCTCAGTGTCTGGTTTCAACACGTTAATAGGTACTTTAGATACATTACATGCACTTGAAATAATGGCATGTAATTGTAAAAAAGGAAAGAGAACCCTTTAGTATTATTAAGATCTGTACTTTCATTAAGTGTAATCTTGGTACAATAAAAGATGGATTTACCAGTGGACCTGAGCCAAACATCTGGATTTCACTGCATTACTTTCTTTTGCCCCATTTTTGCAAATGGAAAAACAGGATCTAATGGAACTGGGTGAAGAACATCAAACTCCTCCAGTCAAATATGGTTAGGTAGTTTTTTTCTTAACTATGATTTTTTTCCTTGTCAAGTATAACCATTATTTTTGTGATAGTTTTGTTTAATACAAAAGGTTTCTTGTCATTCTGTGGGACCTGTTCCTGCCAAGGATATTTGTATTACAGAAATAAGCTTTCTCCTACAATATCTACTCATAATATATACTTACATGTATTATAACTCGTCTTCATTCTCTCATACTCCAAGGTTAACTCTGAAGTCTTTTAAATGGCTGAAGCACTGTTTAGCCAGATAAAGGAACAGAATTATGCCTTACGACTGGACCTTTAATTAACTTATGGACTTATGAGGAAGAAATTTACAACTCCTAGAGATTGATTTTGGTCTAAGATGAATTGTAGAATGAATGAAAAATAACATATTTTTTCACAATTATATAAATATTCCTCTTTCTTTAAGCATCAACAAAGAGATTATGACAACTGACACAAAAAATATTCTTCCTGATAGTGTCTAGTGACAGCCTTCTGAATATGAGATTTTTCATTACTGTGTCTTCTCTATATTGATGATTATCCCATCTGTAATTTTCCTAGTCTGGTATCCTCTTGGGAATAAATACACTAATTTTGGCAAAAGACAAAGGTGAGAGTCACCACTGAATATTCCTGTCATCAAGATTTCCTCTGCCAAGGTTGCCCACACACTGTATTTTCAAAAAAGAAAATTATAGCACCTTTCCTAGAATAACTGAAGTGAACCACTTTAAAGATGTTTCTCCTTCCTTTTGGCACCATTCTAGATGTGTGATCCCATGTCTGTAAGACTCTGATTTTACCTTGTCTGGATGCAAGGTGTGCACAAAAGCTGCTCTACCATTCTTCCAGGGGAATGAAAATAGAATGGAAGGCTCACAGCTTGAGGCAAGGGCAGAGAGAGATCACTCACCATTTATCATCACAGACTCAACTTGGGAAAATTAACTGAATTTATGGCCAATCAAGTCAGAAGAGGATAATGAGCAGTAAAACAAGATCTTAAAATACACCTTTCACCCACCCCTCCCTCCTTCCTGGCTTTAACTTTATACCCAAATATACTTTATACCTTCTTCCCCCTGCCCCCAACAGTGCAGATAGCTGGGGAAGGGAGGCTGCTAGTGACATTGTCTCTGAAGCTCTTTCCTCCTCAAAGGGAGGACTCATGTTCTCCCACTGCTCCATCATGGGGTCTCTCCAATGGGAGACAGTTCTCCACAAACTTCTCCAATATGAGTCCTCCCCACAGGCTGTACTTCTTCACAAACTGTTCCAGCATGGGTCACCTGCAGGGTCACAAGTCCTGACAAAAAACTTGCTGCAGCATGGGCTTCTCTCTTCACAGTTCCACAGGTCCTGCCATCAGTCTGCTCCAGTGTGGCCTTCTCATGGGGTCACAGCCACAGTTGGGCATTCACTTGCTCTGGCATGGGACCTTGCATGGGCTGCAGTTGGATCTCTGCTCCACTGTGATCCTCCATATGCTTCAAGGGGACAGCCTGCCTCAACATGGTCTGCATGACAGGCTGCTGGGGAATCTCTGCTCTGGCACCCACAACACCTCCTCTCTCTCTCTCTGCACTGACCTTGGCATCTGCAGAGCTGTTGCTCTCACATGTTCCCACTCGTCTCTCCTCTATCTGAAATTGCTTCTGCCCAATAACTTTTTTGGTTGGTTGGTTGGTTGGTTGGTTGGTTGTTTTTTGCTTGTTTGTTTTTGTTTTGTTTTGTTTTGTTTTTTTCCCTGATGCTACCACCATCACTGATGGGCTTAGCCTTGGCCTGAAGTGGGTCTGCCTTGGAGCTGGCTGGTTTTGTCTCCATTGGATATAGAGGAAGCTTCTGGCAGCTCCTCGGACAGTCCACTACTGTAGCTCACCCACTACTAAAACCAGATACAAAGACATACATAATTAAGTGTAGGGACAGTGTTTAAGGTCAATCTTCAGGTAAGTTGTTTTTAGTCTTTCAGAAATCACTTCTAGCATCCTAATATGACTACCTAGTTGAAAAAAGTGCCATTATCTATATGTCTTCAAGTCACAAGATATCACTTCAGCATGATTTGCATGGAAGTAATTGTGCTGGTTTTGACTGGGATAGTTTTCTTCAAATGAATTCACTGATTGTTGCTATGTTTTGGATTTATGCTGGAAACAATGTGGATAACACAGGGATGTTTTCATGACTGCTGAGCAGCACTTACACCACCCCACCCCACCTGCAAGGAAGTGGCAGGTGCATAAGAATTTGGGAGGGGACACTGCCAGGACAGCTGACCTCCACTGACCCAAGAGATTCTCTATACTGTATGACATCAAGCTTAACATATAAAGGTGGGGGAAGAAGAAGGAAGAAGTAGGGAGGGGGAGACATTGGACATGGATGGGATGGGATGGGATGGGATGGGATGGGATGGAATGGGATGGGATGGGATGGGATGGGACGGGACGTGATGTTCAGAGTGATTACATTTGTCTTCTGAAGTCCTGTTACATGTGATGCTTTCCTGGGAATGGCTGAACCACTGTCTGCCCATGGGAAGTGGTGAATGAATTCCTTGTTTTGCTATCCTTGCTGGTCAGGCTTTTGCTTTCCCTATTAAACTGTCTTTATCTCAGCCACAAGTTTTCTCACTTGTCCAATATTTCCCCCATCCCATTGATGAGGGAGTGATCAAGGGGTGGCACAGGGCTTAGTTGCCAGCTGGACTTAAGCCAGAACAATAGTAAATGTGTTTTTTTTTTATTTTTGTTGGTGTTTTCTTTTTTGAGACAGAAATACAAGGAAAAGAAAATAGATGCATAGCATATGGAACATATATTATTTTTTCCATAGTAGGCTTTTATCTTGCCTTTCTCCTAGGTTTTTTCTCTTCATATAATGAGAAAACTTTGATGAGATCATATTTGATTCCATAGTCATTAATTTAGGAACTGGTTTTAATTGTGGGAAAACAGGAATAGAAACAATAAGAAGTATAATCTGACAGACATAGTAGGGATTTTTTATTACTTTTGTATTTTTTATTATTCGGTTCTGAGAAACTTGGTAAGAGCAACCATGGAGTTAAANCCACAAGTTTTCTCAGGGCTTAGTTGCCAGCTGGACTTAAGCCAGAACAATAGTAAATGTTTGGGTTTTTTTTATTTTTGTTGGTGTTTTCTTTTTTAAGACAGAAATACAAGGAAAAGAAAATAGATGCATAGCATATGGAACATATATTATTTTTTCCATAGTAGGCTTTTATCTTGCCTTTCTCCTAGGTTTTTTCTCTTCATATAATGAGAAAACTTTGATGAGATCATATTTGATTCCATAGTCATTAATTTAGGAACTGGTTTTAATTGTGGGAAAACAGGAATAGAAACAATAAGAAGTATAATCTGACAGACATAGTAGGGATTTTTTATTACTTTTGTATTTTTTATTATTCGGTTCTGAGAAACTTGGTAAGAGCAACCATGGAGTTAAATAGTCCTAGTTTTGTTGAAAGTACACAGGATTCAAGCTAGTACATTTTCAAATCACTTTTAAAACTAGAACTGAGACTCTAAAGTCCTAAAAATGCTTTGTTTGTATTTTACTGCTTGTCTCTTCTGCAATAATAAACAACCAAATGAATTCAATACTGCATTTATTAGAAACCTAGTTAAGATACCTTCAGATGTCTAAAAAAAATAATTTTTTTCTAGTAGCATTTTAACTTAAATCAGAATAATTGTTAAAATGTGTTTGATTTTTCTGAAAACTTACTGTGTTAAATGTAAATGCAAATGCTGCTAATTCTCAATGTTCATGATAATTTGATGATTACTTTGTTATCTTCATGTCCTCAAAGTACAGAAAAAAAAAAAAAAAGAGGTGTAGGTGTGTCAAAGGAAACATGCAGTGTGGAATTAAAATCTTGGATGCTGCATGCTTCAGTAAATCAGCTCTGCTTCTCATAGCTTCCTAAATAATACCACTGTTTATATTTTTCAGTAATCTTGTGCTTTACTACATGAACTCAGGAACTCATGGAACTCGGGAAACCCTACAGATGTACTTTTTGACATAATGTATGAAAATGTATAATGTATAATAAATCATAGATAATATCAAATGTGAAGTAATATGTAATTATAGTATATAATATGTTGGGTAAAGTATGACTATATGTTATATGTGTAATCCAGGATTTATATGGCATATAAATTACATGTAGTTTTTATATAGATATCTTTTAATATATTTATATAGCTACATTTAATACATATGATATAATATGTAACATTCATACTCATCCATTAAGAAGACATTTAAGTTTACCTTTACATCAGGATCACAAATTAAATATAGACAGTACAAAATCTGATCTTATACCAGACAAGAAAAACTTCAATTAGTAGAAAAATTTTATCTGTAATGGAGTCTTTAGGAACTATTGTTTCACCATCTAATTTGGTTGTAGCTCATGAAATGTCAGTGTTAGAACTGAATTTCACTAGGGAAAATCTGGTTTTAATTGAAAAATATTTACCTAATTGCTTCAATTTTCTATTTCTATTTTTCAGTGGGCTCAAGTAGTAAAAAAGAAATCCACTGGACAAAAGTTATAGCACTAACTTTCAGATTTGTATACTGTGTTGTGGCTGTTCTCTGGCTGGGTATAGATCGCAGCAGTATGAGTAAAATTGAAATATCAACAAAATATTCAAGGGGTTTTTGTGTTCTTTTCATTATATGTTTTCAACACTGTAGTATTACACCAAAAAAAAGACTTTTAAATGTGTTCCTTTACTGAAGATTCCATAGGGATAATGTAATGTTTTTTTCACAAAGTACCTTCAATGGTTTTGAACAGATAAGAAAGTGTATATAGCTTAAATGTTCAAATAAATGGAAAAGAAACATGTAGAAGCTCTGTCCTACATATGTACAGTTTTTCATAAATTCTCATTGGGGTATCCAAATGAAATGTCTGAGCATGCAAAGAAAAGAGTAGTAGTATTCTGATTTATCCTTTACTCATTTGTATAAATTTCTTGCCCTTGGTGTTCTCATTGGTTCTCCATTCCTCATGAAATATTGTTATGCAAGTCTTTGAGGACTTTAGTTGTATTCTTTACTTTTGAATATGAAGTTGGATGAAATGAAAAAAAGTAACCTTATAATTTCTCTTTTTATACCAGTGAATTTTTTATAGCTGTGAAAAATACCAGAATAATATTAAAAATAATTAAATCGTCTTGAATCATGAACTCTCATCTCATTTTATGTGGGGTTTTTTTTACCCATGTCAGATATACAGACATTATTATTTTGGGTGAAATATTATACTCTGCTAGTATTACTTTTTAACAGGTGCAAAGAAACAACTGCATTCTTAGTTGTAAAAGACTGTTTTTTGAAACAGTATTGAATTGAGTAAAAATTAACTTGTGGGATTTTCCAAAGCTATAATCAGTGGGGTTGGTTTTGCTGTAGAAAAATTGTATTTCAGAATTGGTTTGTAATGTCAGCAATCTGTATTTATCACTTCCTATTAAAAATAACAAAAACCCCTGTCTTTTGTAATCAATACAAGTTTCGCTATCACCTTCAAAAGAAGGATGATGGCCTCAGTATCCTAGTTCCAGTGGCCAGGACGAGTTTATCACTGTGTGGGTGTAATCAAAACTGTATTCTACACCCTCTGTGTAATTTCTGATGAACTGTTAACAATGGATTGTTTGCAGGGCACACCTGACACCTCAGGCTACAAAGGGGGTGTTAAAGAAGCCTGTGAGATAGGAGCTGTGATAACTCCCCTCTGGGGAGGCATTAGAACCTTCATACCCAAGCCTGAGGAGTCATGTCTGCTGATGGGTCATTAGGGACCGGCACAACAGGCAGTTGAACAGCATGGACCATCAAAGATTATGAAAAATGTCCCATGACTCACAGAGTTAAATCACCCATTGTGAAACTCCCTGACCTGGACAGAGGTACTGGGCATTCCCATCTGAACTTGAGCATATATAATCTTTGGGGTTTGGGACTTCTGATACCACTTATTGGAACCAGAGTAGGACCAGAACTTCGACAGGACTGCGACTGCCACTCTCAACCAGACTGTGACCATCATTGTCACCAACAGGTTTTCCTTTCCTTTTTCTTTGTACTCAGGGGGACCACATGGTGCTCAGCACAGGGGCCAACAAACACCATTCTGTTCATGCCCCAAGGTGCCAGGTTATACATCTGGATTTTTGCGGGTTAAAACCAATTTTGTCTCTGCATTACTGAATTTATTGTAATCTTTTTAGTAAATTGTAACTCTGACTTGTAATCTTTCTTGCATTGGATTCATTTCTCCTACCAGTTTAGCTTTAAACCAGCAGACTCAGTGATCCAGTTTCTGTTCTCAGTGGTTTGTTATAAATCAAAAGTAACTTGAAGTAAATTCACTGTAATTAGGAGATGCTTATGGCTCTACATGCTTAAACATCTTTGATGCTGAAGAATCTCTTCGAGATATCTTGCTGAATTATGATTTTGTAGTCTGGGGAAGTTCTGACTGTTTTTACACCTATTATGACAAAATAACTCTGAAAAAGCTAAACATGTTTTGGAAGGGATTAAGTAGGTTATGACACGTATAAAAAATAAATCTGAGGCAAAGAACCACCCTCTGGTTTATTCAGGTTTTTATGAGAGTTTTACTGATTATCCAGATACTCATCAGAAACTTATCACTCATAGGTATTTGTGGGGTTTAGGAGGTACAGAACAATAAACCACGTACTGAAAGTCTTTGACTTTACTGTCAGAACCTTCTCCTTCCTTCATGTTATGAGTAGTGCAGATGGAGTAGCAGATGCAGTCAGTACATGAAGAAGGAAAAGGCACTTCAACAGTAGTTACCATCAAGAGTCTGAAGCACTGAGAGAGGCTTTTATTGAAAATATTTGAAGCTTTCTAAATAAGCAACAAACAGGAACAGAAAAGTGTCTATATTCTAGGTCTTCATGAGCACATCAGGGGATGATGTTCACATGCAAGATAAGTTCCATAAGAAAATATTTCAGAGTATTTCTTCTTTACTCCTATTTATATAGCAAAGCTGTGTCACATACTTTAAAACACTATTGTTATTCTTTAACATCCTTTAGTGTTCATTTTGTTGCCTTTTGCTTATTCTTTAACTTTCTAAATTTCACTATTTTTCTTTCTAGGTTCTGACATCATTCACTGAACAAGAACCCTTGCACATTATGCAGTGCCTTCACAATAAAAAGAAGGTGCCTAAAGCCACACAAATCTTAGACTTATGGTCAAAGGCCATTAGGGAAAATTTCTTTGCATTATTTTTAAATAGTGACATTGATGGGTTGTTGTCTTCCAAGCCAAGTTAAAACACCAATTTGTAAAAGAATAAGCATGGTGTCCTGTTTCATCAGAGACAGAATTTTTTTCCTCTTGTCATTGCTCAGAAACACAGGTGCAGAGGATGAATAATGAAGAAGGATGGGTTAATATGATTTGTACTATGAATAATGAAGAAGGATGGGGTAATCTGATTTGTACCTTAAGGGTATTTGATTTTGGGTGACAATAGCCGATGAATAAAATTGCCTGATGTTGTTTGCTGTGTGACACTGTGTAATATCACTTCTATGGCCCATCACAACTTAGTGCCTCACAGGGTCTGGTTTTGCCACTCTGGATCTGTGGATCAGACCTGACTCCCCTTCGATTGCCAGAAGAAGAAGAATGAACTTTGGAGCAACTAAGTAAGTGAACAGTCAATGGAGAGGGAACTCCATCACTGTCTCTAGTTATCGAAAGGAAGGTTGTCAAGAGTATACAGCCATACTTCTTTTGGTGGTGCTAAGCAATAGGACAAGAGGCAACAGACAGAAACTGATGCATAGGAAGTCCCACCTGAATATGAGGAAGAACTCTATTGTGTGGGTGACCATGCACTGGAACAAATTGCCCAAAGAGGTTGTAGTCTCCCTCTCTGGAGATATTCCAGAACTCTCTGGATGCAATTCTGTGCAATGTGCTCTAGGATGACCCAGCTTGAGCAGGGAAGTTGGACCAGGTGACTCACTGTGGACTCTTCCAACCTGACCTATTCTGTGATTCTGTGAGTTTGTAGAAGATGATGGGATGTTAGGAAGTGTGGGATCTGGCATGATGTACGTAGTATGGAATAAGGAGTGGATGCTGTGTTTGTTTTGGTTGGGACTGGGTTTCTTTGTGAGAATAATGTTAACACACTGATGCTTGGTTTTTGTTAAGTAGTGTTTGCCCTAAATCAAGGACTTTTCGGTGTCACACGCTCTGCCAGCAAGGAAGTCCAGAAGAAGCCAGAAGGCAGCATAGCCAGGACAACTGACCTGAACTGGCCAAAGGGATGTTTCATACCACAGAACATCAGACTGAGTATATAAGCTAAGGGAGAGTGGATCAAGAGCCATGAATGGCTGCTCTGGAAGGGATGGACATCAATAATGGGCAGATGAATGATTGCATTGTGCGTTGCTTGTTTCTCTTGGGTTGTGTTACTCTTTCCCTCTCTTTATCATTACACCTATTAGTATAATCACCGTATTCAATTTTATTATAATTAGTATATAACAGCGGGGAGTGAGCTGCTGCAGAGTATTAAGTTGCCAGCTTGGGTTAAATCACAACACATGGTAACTGGAGGAAGAGAGAAAAAGGCTTTGCTGACATTAGTGGTGAACATCAACTTACTTAAAAAGTAATATTAACTCTCCCTGAACCACAGCTCAAGAGTAGGTATATCTGATTCTAAATGTTTTTTGCAAACTTCTTCCAACTGTCTTCTTACTATCAAAGGATATTTTTCTATAGTTTCACTATATTTGTTTCTTCTTTTACTCCTTATACCTTCTCTTCTTATTCTTGTCTAAGGATTTCTTCTCCATTTTTTTTTCCAGGGTTATGACATCTCTACTAGAAAATGCAGAGAGGAAAACTTTTTTTACAAACATCTTTTTATATTACTCTGAATTTTTACAACATGTGAAGTTCATTTTTTGCTGATAGCGTACTAATGACTGCCAAAAAACAGTCTTTGTGAGTTGGGTAATGATAAATTTGGATTTCAATCTTTCAAAGTCGTGATAAAAATAACCACAGTGAACATCTGTAACAAGTAGGTAATTTTTAATAATATCAAACAGTTCCTTTCTGTGGAGAATTACTACTCTCTCATCTCTAATCAACCTCTGCTGTAACAGCAGCTGCCAATTAGGGGTATTGTCTCTTGACAAAGTGCTCAACCCACGTTTAATTTATTTTAAATGTGTTATGTTTCTCCATGGAAGGTGTGGGGTGTTTTTCAGTATTTTATGCCATTAAAGGCTCATGTCGTGTTATACAAAGGGGTGAGATATTCCCAGATCACAATGGAGCATGTAAAGATTCAAGTAGAGTTTCTCAGGGTACAAGTTCTCTCATCTAAGTTCCTGACAATGTTAAAGAAAGTAGAATCCTTAATTTTTATTTCTTTTATTTACACACACACACACACACACACACACACATAAATATTTAAAAACCCTTTCATTCCACTCTGTAGAAAGACTTCCACTGAATTCCACGAGAATTTTCCCTTTAATATTACTAAACATATTGACCTAAAAGTTAGCTAATTGTGTTAGCTACCAGCTACATTCAGTAATTCTTTGAATTTTTTTCCTAAAAGGCAATTAAGGCATGTTGAATAACTTTTTAATCAGGCAGCCAGAGAATGACAGAGTTTTGGTGGGTTTTGTTTGTTTGATTGTGGGTTTTTGTGTGTTTTTTTTTTTTGTTTGTGTTTGTGGTTTTTTTGTTTTTGTTTTTGGTTTTGGGTTTTTTTGTAATAAGCTCCCAGTTTCCTTTAGTGATGCAAAAAACTGAATGGTTAAATAACAACTCTTGCTACCTGCAAAACAGGCCATTAAAATTTGCCTGTAAGTCAGTATGTTACAAATGTTCACCAAGTATGAAGCTTGAAAAGACCATCAACCAATGCTTAAGAAGACTGTACAGTTCTCATGCTATTTTGACTCTAGACTTTTGTTTGGCTTAAAAACCACATTCATGGCTACAAGAATGTCTGGATAATTAAGAGACTTGGAAAAAGCCCTGATCTCCTGGGAGTTTAAACAGTATTTACCTTGTCTTATTTTATTGATGAGCAAGGCTTTTTCTCAAAAGGCCCAGAACAGTATAAAATTGATGTATTCAAACATATTTAAAATTAACTTATTTTTGGAATTTCAATTTAGAAAAACAAGAGATGCTAAATTTTTAGGGGTTTTTTTTAATAAAATTAGATCTGATTTTTCTGTTTCTTATTGGGGGCTTACTAGATGTTCCTCACAATCTGAGGAATGAGCAGCCTGTCAAACCATACAATACAAAATTTTTTAGGTATAAATGATTATATGTAAGCATATGGGAACATGCATGTATACAGAAAGCGTATTTGAATTCCCTCTTCCTTGAAAAAACAAGCAAAACCAAACCTCTGCAAAACTTTAATAGATTTTATATGAAACCCTCATTGTACTTGTGCAGTGTTCTCACTCCAGTTTGTATCAGACAATGCAAGGTATGTGGAATTTATTAACAGGGTAATATCTATGCTTTGTACAACACATTCTAAAGAGAGACAAATAGAAAAGAAAAAAAAAGAAAAAAACAAAAAATCAAAAACAAAACAAAAAAGGGAGAGAGGAATAATGAGAAAAAACTGAATGTGAAGAAAAGAGGGAACACATAGAAGAGGAAAACAATGGGAATGGGAAAGGTGAAAAAAGGTACATGGAAATTTTGTCTTTTAAGAAAATGATTGATAAGCGCTAAACTTGTTTCTCTTCAAGCTGCATCATTTCCTGGAAATGCCAGGAGTCATAAGCATAGTTATCAAGATGATAGATTTTTTCTTCTCTTTGCCTTGAAGCCAGAAAATTTTGTTTCACATGACACACTTAACTCTTGGAATTTCTCTGTGGCTGTTGATGCTTTCATTTTCTATTTAGTTATTTGCATTTTATCAATCAGTCTTGCTCCTTGAAAATATTTTGCTCTCTTGGTGCTTTGTTTGTACCATAGTAGTGAGTTTCTTGCTTGGTGCTTCCAAGAGCAATAAACACTGCATACTGGGTAATTCTGAAAAATTCAATACTTAGAACTCCTTTAAGATTGGATCTCTAGGAAATCTTTAACTTCATGCAGTTCTGACATCTTCATTATGACCAGAGCTGATAAAATCAGAGGTTTTGGGGTGAGATGTGTCACAGCACTGCCATCTGAATTTGTGAGAAGCTGTTCTTCCACAGTCTCAGGGGTAGCTCTCTCTCCCTCCTTCTTCTCTCTTTCTTCCTCTGTTTCTTCTTCTTTACTCCTTTCCTTGATGCTTTGGGTGGCTCAAAGCTGGAGGGATTGGATTTGACTTAAGTATGGTGAATTGGTTGAATATTGCCTTGCGTATTGTTGATTAATATGTGCTAAGTTGATATTGTGGTGGAATATTATGTTTAGCTTGTGTGTTACCCTTTTGAACTATTATGAAATTCCTTTATTTACTTTCCTAAATTAGCAAAGAAACTCCTTTGAAACAGTGGCTTACTTTCTGGACATTTTCATAAGGTGTTAAAGAACCCTATATATATATAAATGTTAAAGTATTAGCAGGGCCTGTGAGCCAGCAGTTACAAGGCTGGAGTGTTACAGAAGGGATCTTTTTAGAGTCATGTATCCAAAATATGGTCAGGTTCTTACACCAAGCTACTCTCATAAGGACACATATCTCCACTGGCTATAGACAATATCTGAGCCCACCCTCCTGGCCCTAAAATGTCCTGTTTTCTCTGCAGTATCTCTGCCTCTTCATCTTACCTTATTTTTCCTTGTGTTGGCTGCATAGTTCTGTTTCGAACCTGCAGTGGTGACATGGTCTTGTTGCAATTAGAGGAAAATAGTGTAGTGCATATGTATGTGTATACACACATTCATACACAAATATACTATATTAATTATGTTTGACCATCATCAATTCATCTGATTCCAGAATTGAAAGAAAAAAACTGAGCTATTGGCTTTGCTCCATCTCATGATAGGGAAAAACATTTGGAATTTCAAAAATGCCCCTATGAGAAAAACAGGTGTTTCCTGCTTAGCTCCACTATTCTTTTTCTTTTCTTTTCTTAAGTGTATCTCTTGTGCACCATTCTCACAAAAATTGCAGTGACCTGTAGTTTCTGTGTATTTGACCTTCTCTTTGAACTTTTGAAGAGATGTTATTAAATAGAAATACGGTTCAGTAACTGTGATGTTTCTAGCAGATTCCTCCTTAACAGTATTTGAAGTTAATCTGACCAGTTCCAAAAATGAGAAATATTTTCCCAATGACTCCCATCAGCTTGTTGTACTGGAGTTGTTATGTAACTAAAATTTCCAAGTTGTCACCTAGCCCACTTCAACAGTCCAACAGAGCTTTCAGAGAGGTTAGAGCAGAAGATAGATTATTGGTAGAAAGAGTGTGGGTTTTTTTTTCCTTTTTAATGTGTCAACATTTTTAATTTTTTTTAAATGATACACATATTCAGAAAGATAATTTTTGAGGGTAAAATACTTGTGTCTATACTTTAAGAAAATCAAAGCTTTGATATAGTGGTAGAGTTGAGATAAACCTATGGGAACTCATCTTCATGCCAAGAGGCTTGAGGTTTTTTTACTGAAATATACCAACTGTAAAATCTTTAACCTGATGCCAAAGGAGTTTTTGATTTTTCATTTTTCATTTTTATAGATTTAGAAGTATTTGTAGCTGTAGCAAAGTAGATTTAATGTGCTAGTATTCTGGCAGC
Organism: Sakesphorus luctuosus; assembly: GCA_013396695.1. Lineage (NCBI taxonomy): Eukaryota > Metazoa > Chordata > Aves > Passeriformes > Thamnophilidae > Sakesphorus > Sakesphorus luctuosus. The sequence continues at coordinate 25,484 of VWZD01013043.1, forward strand.
CACCGGGCGATCCCGTGGTGTAGTGGAGAGCACTCCAGTCTCCGGCTCCCAAGGTCGCGAGTTCAAGTCTCAGTGTATGGACCGCCCCTGGCAGTTCAATGCCTCCCTGCCATCTGATCCCGTCAGATCTCGGATCCTCAGCAGGGTCAGCCCTGGTTAGTACCGGGTGCTGTAGATAGTCCCAAGGACTTCACTGTCACTGTCCAAGCTCACTCGGCCATGGCAAATGAACCTTAGGACTTAAATGGTGGGGCCAGTTCTGTGCACGCTGTGCCTCACCTAAAAAAAAAAATCCACTGCGCAGGCTGGAAGGGCACACCCACGTGGGGAGAGCCCTTCCCAAATCTTCGTTCGCGAAGATTGGCCATTATTATTTTTCTGGCAGCTTAAGTTCATTGTTTATATATCCTAACCCCTACCACAGATTAATAGCTCAAATTCTTTTAGCTGTTTATGCTGTCTTCAAGGCAGTAAAGCTGAAGACTNGATCAACCACACAACATCTGCAGACGTACAGGTAAGCTTTCATTTGGCTGTATGCAGATTCCATAATCTCAATCTAGCTGGGAGGAATGGTGCCTCTACATCAAACAGCAAATAAAATAAAATAAAAAAATCAGTATAATAGCAATAGCACCTCTGAGTTCAGCAAAGTATCTATCTCTGTCCTCGTAATCCCGTTTCCCCTTATAGTTGTTTTAATTTGTCAGAGTTTGGCTGCTAAAAATTGTCATACAATTTGTATAAACTGAGCATTTCCAGAGTTACAGAATGAAATCCTTGTAAAAGGAAGCAGCACATTCATTCCACATGATGATAAAAGACTGGGCAATGGATAGACCCAATGAATTGAGATAAACAGGACCATCTGAATTTTCCTAATCCAAATTCTCATCAATGCTTTCATCATAATTTCCAGGTTTTCTACTGAAATAGGAAGATCTTATTTTATGGATGCTGAATTGCACCTAAGTGATTTTTCTGAAAATGTTCAACATTGAAAATATTTGATCTCATTTTTTTCACCCATCTCCAAATTCAATAAGTAAACAAAAAAAATTCAATAAAGAAAAAATATTTACCAAGATGAGATGTCTGTGGCACGTTATTTCACACTTCAGTCACCAGGCAACAGCTTACTTCAGATATTAGGATTAGAATTTGCAGTTTGTACCAAAATATAAGCTGCTAACCAGAAGGGGAGACATCTGTCTGCATAAGATGGACTAATCAAGAAAATGACTCTGTATGAGGTAGTTTGACATGAGTATACTAAAGTAAAGGGTAGTGGTCCACATTCATCCATCATATAAAAGTCAACCTTCATGAGGCAGGCTCAATGATTGAAAAAGGACCTTTTTTATGCCTCACAAAGTTTTCATTTAGATTTTACAGCTTTTACTTCTCACATTCTCTATATGAACTTATCATCTGTTTCATGGCAGGTAAATCATTGAAGAATAACAGATGTGCAGCTGCCCACAGACAAGCGGCATTTTGTGACTTTTGTGCTAGTGAAATGCCCTGCATACCATTAGATTAAAATAACTCCCTGTTTTTTTTGGTTTGGGTTTTTTTTTTCAATTTTTAATTACATTTAAAAAGTCATATATACTAACTTTATTTTCCCTGAGATGTGAACCTTAAAATTTAATGATAGACATAAAATAAGGACTGCAAAAGTAGATGCCACTTCTTCCAGCACAGAAGGTAGAAAGGCAAGGGTTGATGACCCTATGAAATAACTTTTCCAACTAGAGAAATTACTGGAAGTCCTGCAAGTAGAAGTAAATTACTGGAAGTGGTATTTGAATGAGCAGCTCACACCAGGCAAAATACTATACAAACTGATTGGATGTAGCCTCTGAGAGACTGAGGACAGTGAAAGAGTGATGGAGCAACATCAAGATTCTAACAGCAGTATGATGTAATTCCACTTATCCTCTGTAAGTTGCATGGTATCACATTCTTTCCCTACACAAATACAAGCATAAAGCAGGGCTATTAGAAATTTAGAATTTAGGGAGAATTCAGGTAACAGTTCGTTATCACATTTCTCAACTAAAAAATTCTTGGTCTGTACAATTTTTACCTTAAGGTCCAAGAAGAGAAATCACAAATCTCATCACGGAATTCAGCATTTCACATGAAAGACTGTGGCTAAAATACAAAGCCAATTCATGCTTTGTCAAATTAAAAATGTGTTTCATAATTGCAATGCCGTGTAGCTGCACATATGCATAGTACTACTATTGAACAAAGAATATCAAATCATTTGGTGTGATGAATCCAAATCTATAATGTACTATTGAATTATTCATTATTCACTCCCTGGAGTGGCTACATTCACAGCAATTACAATTGGAGCTGTTTGAACTCACAAAGACAGACAGTAAAAGAGTTAAAGCAAGCATCTAGCAACAAGAAAACATTGTTTATTTCTACATGTACCAAAACATTGGAGATAGCAAAGTATGTTTTCTATAACAGTACTCCTGGGAAGCCTGCCAAGCTTCTGGGACACCTGCCAAGGTCCTTGGTTACTGCCCACATTCTCTACCATTTATCTGTCTTGAGTTTAGCTGGCAAAATGCCAACTGCCCAACACAGAGTGCCAGAGACTCCCTCCCTCTGGATGAGAAAATGAGAAGGGGAAAAAAACCTAGAAACTCAGAACAGGTTTAAACTGAAACTAATTATGTATATTTATACAGAAAAGAGAAAATTAAGAGAAACTACAATATAACACAGACTTACACAAGTTAGAAATAACAAGAAATAACTCCCCAGTCCCCATCGAAAACAGAAAACTCTAGATCCGTAAACACCTCCAAAAGACACTCATCAAAGAACAGAAAGAGTAGCAACAAAATGTTTCTACTTCCCTGAACTCAAAACAAAATGCAAAGTAGCTGCAGCCACAGCAAGGCCCACTTCAGCAGGACAGCTGTAGCGTGTCCTGCCTCTACTGCAGACATAATGGAACTGAGTGAACACCTCCAACTTCTGTATGCATATCTCAGGTTTGTGTCATCTGGTATGAAATATTTCTTTGGTTACTTAAGTTAGGTGACACTTGTCTCTTCTAATTTACTGATTTTCTGAGCCTGCTAATTTGAGGCCTAGCTAAAACTACCACATTCTGGTAGATTTTTGAGTCTGTATGTTCTTTGGAAGAGCAAACTATGACCATGAGTACTAAATTTTAAAAGGTAAAACAATAAACTTTGCATTTCAGTCCATGATTGTATCTAAATTTATGCAACCTTCAAAAAAAATTATACATGCTTTAAAGATGCCTTTTAAAAATAAGAAGCTCAGCTAAATTATTAGCTGAATGGAAATTGTTGAATTAAATGTTTTGTTATTTCTTTGTGTAAAGAAAGATAAGGAAAGGCATAGATGTTGCATCTGTTTCTTAAATTGGTTCTTGAGAGTGAAATCCTGACTTTTAGACATAATTGGTAAAAAAAAAAATCAAAAGAAAACCTGTAAAACCCAAACTAGAGTATGCCTTTTTTACAGTTTCGCCCTATGTTTCTAGTGTTTCAATAGGAGAATGTAAAATTTTAAAATGAAATATGTATAACAAATATAATGATCAATCATAAATCATATCATAGTGAGCAGCTATTGACCAGAGAATATCTTGTACTTGCATGTTCTAGGCTGTGAACTATCACTCATACATCCCACTTGGACACGAGAAGAAACACTGATCCAACAGAGAATTATTCTACCTACTTGCTTGTACCCATTTATTTTCATCACCACAAAGCATTATTTAATCAAAAGATTTTGTTTTGCCTTTTCAAAATACCACTACTCTGTGACCATGTCAATATCATGTCAAATATAAGTCTCTTTATTCCCACAGAAGAACAATTTTGGATTTATTTCAGAAATTACAGCTCCTACTCTTGAGGAGTTGGTTTTTTTGGGTGTGGGTTGTTTTATTTTGTTTTGATGTGGTTTTCTTGGTTTTTGTTTATTGGGGTTTTTTGCTTGGTTTGGCATTTTTTGCTTTTGTTTTTATGTTTGTGGTTTTTTGTTGGTTTCTTGTTTGTTTGTTTTTAGTGCTGCCAAGGACAAAAATAAAGAATGGATTAAAATAAGAACTAGGAATTTTTAAGTACTTCTGAAAGATTGCTTTAGAAAGTTCCTCAGTTTTATAAGGGGTGAATACTACTGTAACTTAGCAGATCTAAAATAATAAATTTCATAATTTTTGTTATGTATGACTGTAGTATAAGAAAATTTATAAATTAGGAATTCAAAAAGTATCTGCCTCTTATATTTGTGAGTGAAAAGGCATTTTGATTAATTAATTGTTCACTTATGAGGTAAATAACTTGATCTCCACTGGAGGTGTGCCAGTATCAGTACTGATATTGTTCCTAGAAAGGGAAAACTGTTCAAACCTTGGCATGGTTTTTCTAGGCAGGTTACTCCCTAGTTATTGGGGTTGATGGGGTTGACAGCGGGTCTGCTGGACCCCTCGACTACTGAAGTAATCAATCTTAAGCATTTTAAAGTGTACCATCGAAACAGAAAGACATGTAGGCAAAGTAACAGATAGGTAAGTTAGAGGATGTATCCACAGTAGAACAGGATGTGTAACACTAGCAGTATGTGAAAACCTTGTAGCCTTCTGATATGTTTGTATCTATGCTTGAAGGAACTGAATAAACAATTGTGAATAGACTTAATGTTGTATTAAAAAGATATAAAGAAAAAGCTGTAACCCAGAAGGGGGTCTCTCTCCCAGAATAAAGGCTTTCTGCTGACCGTTCCTGCTACTGACCACCATGGGAGCTTTGACCTGCTCTGTGTCTGAGGTGAGCCAGTTCACCTCTCCTTAGTCAACCTGATGTCCCGCAGCTCTCTGGGGGTCACCATATTGATGGCAGCCTTAGCTTGGACACCATCAATCCTAGTGGCTCAAATAGTTCAATGGCTCAGATTAAGACACAATTCCCTCTTTCCTCTCAGAGTATCTCTGCTTCATCTCTTTAAATGCAGTCGAGCTGAATAATAAAGGTGTCTTTGGTCCATCAGGGACAATCTGGAACATATTACAGGTTCAGCAGTTCAGTACCATGTTCAACAAAGCCCCATACTGCAATATGAAGGGGTTGTGCGGGTAAACTCATCCCAAAGACTGATATGTTTTTACACCTTCTATGAGGTTTTCTACTGCCTCTTCATGTTCTTGGTTCCATCTCCATGGTTTTCCCTTTCATAAAAGTATGTACATTGGGAGAACAATGATAGAAAAATCTAGGCACAAGTTCACTCCAATATCTTAAATTTCATCATTTTTGTTATGTATGACTTGCAATTCTTTCCTAGATGGTGTCATCTGCAGCTCTTCTATTTTTCTTAAGGTATCTAGAGAAATCACCACATGGGTCTGCTATACACCGAATCACCAAAATATTATGTCTTTACTTAGCCCTTATAATTTCTCAGGTGGGTTCTCAATTTGTGCTTCGTGGAGTGCTTGCCATACTGCTGTTGCTGCTTCTCATACCTTTTCAGAAGAACCTCCTTGAATTATGTAATCTATATATTGATAAAACTTTACATCTTGAGAGACTGTCTGTAAAAATTCAGCAAGCACAGCATGAACAGTCACAAGTGAGTGTTTATACTCCTGTGGGAGTCTGGTAAAAGTATGTTGTATAATTTCACAAGGCAAAGCAAATTTCTTTATATCCTCATCCTGTAAGGGGACCATAAAGAATGTATCTTTTACATCTAGCACTTCCATTCATACATGTGCAGCTCTTAGTGGTGTGGCTGTTAGTTTTGCACTGTTAGGTATTGCAGCTGTTAGTGAGGCTCTGCTGGCACTTAAGCGCTGGTAATCATTGGTAGTTGTCATCTCCTGTCCAGTTTTTGGATTGGCCAAACCCGTGAATATGGGAAATGGGTTCCATTTCACATCCACATATTTTTAATGCAAATTACTAACAGTGTGAACTTCCACGGAATATTCAAAACTCAAGCAGTATGAGCATCTCCCTTTCTCTTTGCAGTGTTCTGTTCCCTGACCAATTCATCAAATCTTTACAATGAAGAGGAAATGCATGTAAAGAAAAGAGATGGCTAAGTCCTTCAGGAAATAAAGTAGAACACTTAGAAGGGAGTTATGTAATATGAGGGAGGATAAATATATACATATTTAGGGAACTTTGCATCTTTTCAGTTCCTCTGTACAAAGTAGTTGCCTGCACATTTAGGCCTTAGGGATAAATTCTGAGGTCTGTTAACTGGATTTATTGACAAGCTTGAAATGTTTACCTTTTCTCTTTCTTCTATCTGATTTCTGTTAGCAAGCCCTAATTATCTAGAACTGAGGTTATGAGGGGAACAGGTGGTGCTCGAGAAATTTCAGCAGGAATTTTATTTTTCCGTCTCTGTTTGGCATATTAATATATATACTCTGCAGGAGAAAAATAGCAAAGCTTTCCCAAAACCTGTTTGTGTTAATGTACATACATCAAAGTTCATGAAAAATGAGGAAAACACATGTATGAAAACCACAGCATTATCATTTCATAACATTTACTTAGGAAAAGATTAAATCCACAATTAAATAATATGCAGTCACACAAATAGCAAATTTAGAGGAGCCTTGTCCTCTCTCCAAAAGGTGGATTCAGATTTACAATTACCTAAAGACACTTGGTTTTTACTTCTTAAATGGGAAAATCTGTGGGTCTTTACCTCAAGCACCTCTATGGAGTGAATTGTAGAGGGAGAAATAGTTCAGGCAATACTCTACAGATTAGCATTTCAACATGTCCTTAACCCAGGGCAAGCCTATGGCAATTCTTTCATTGACAAAGCAACCCTTTTATACTACTTTTAAGCCTCTTTTCACTCACAGTGTCCTGATCCATTCAAGGACTACAGATACTAGTGGGAAGCTTCCAATATGTGCTTTTAGATACTGGAAGAGGAATCGATACATGAATCAATTGCAACATGGTAAAATGAAATGCAGTTATGCAGAAATGTCATATTACCTGAGGAAGTACTTCTCTGTTTAAAAGGAATGTGTTAGCTTGGCACAGAAACATAATCATGCCCTTTCTTTCCTGCTCTGCACTTCTACAGCATTTGCTGGAGAGAGGCTGTTTTCAGCTGTCATGTCTTCTTTGGAAGTTATATTATTACACAGTTTCAGACATTTTAAAAAAACCTCATAACACAATTACACTTCAGTCAGTGGTGTTTCATGAATGTTAAAAATGCCAAATCAAACTCATAATGAGACTGTTCAATTCAAGTGCCCTTATCTTTGGTTTATTTCTGATTTTTACAACCAAGAGTGAAGACTGGCCTTTCAAATACCCTTTCTGTATGCATCCTATAAAACAACACTGCCCAAATTTAGTGAAGTATAGTCCTCCGAATTGCAGTAAAATGACTGAAATTTCACTTCAGTAGAATTTTTTCTTTTTATGGACCAGCTTAATGTTGATTCACCCTGTTGTTCTGTCAAGTCAGAGCACTATGAAATCACATCACTGTCCCATTTCTTTCATTCCTAAACTGGAAGAGAAGTCCTTAGAGAAGGAGATTCCTAGATCACTACTGCTGTATTTTTCTCCAGCAGAGCAACACTCCACCCACCTATAAATGCGAAACATTGTCCCAAATTAAAATCTAAGTTCAACCTCAAACTGCAGATGAGGTTGAATTTTAGCTTCTAACACGTTCTGTCCTTTTTATCTACTGATGTTGCCACACTGGCTGCACAACTTAGGTTATGTGCAGCAGTAGCAGAAGAGCATGTTATTCCCTGCAAAGCAAAACATACTACAGAAAACATGGGAGGGACGCTGGCTCATTGGAGATAAGCCAATAGGTAGAAAGAAGCAGAAGGGGTAGGGTGGCAATCAGGGGAGCCACCCAAGTGAAGTGTGGTTTTGTGGTAAAAAGTTGTAAGATTAGAAAAAAAAGTCACATTTTACAGTAACAGCATAGGTCTCATTACTATAATCTAATACTTGAGGTTATTGTGTTACCCTCAATATTTTCCTCTCCTAGTCATTTAACCACTTTTTATCCCTGCTTAAATATTTTTACTGGCTGGGTCTAGCTTTCCACAATGCCGTAAGGCTCTTGGGAGTTGTCTAGGGCTTAGTATAACCTCATGCTCCATACAACTCTGAATGCATATTTTCTCCATCTCTTCTCTTTTGCTTTCCTCTCTAGAGATGATTTGATATTGTGGCTAATTTATTTGACTACTCTGAAGACATTAACATAAGACTGAACTGAATGTAGCTGATTAAATACAATGGGAAAAGTTAATGAACAAATACAAAAGAATGTGAAAAATTATTTAAATTGATCAAAAAGACTAATATATCTCTATCTCTTCACTGCTCCAGCACTTGGGTGGGGTTTTTTTGTTTTGTTTTGTTTTTTCTTCATGAACATGCTCCATGATAATCATGATGTGTGGGATGACTGTCAGCAGTATATTTACTACCTTTCTGCTTAGAGCTTACTATTTCCACAAAAAATCATCAACAACTCCACAGGATAATCTCTGCAAGGTAAATTTGTTTGCAGTGAACTTTATGGCTAAATTGTGACCAATACAAAAAGCGGAGCAATTTACAGCTAGATTAGGTATCTTAAAGTTACTATGCAGTCACTGAGATGTTGTCACATCCCTATTTTTTTTTTCAGTGGGAAATTGAAATCTTGTAAGAACTCTCTATGCCTTTTAGCTTTTGATGACCCTTATGAGCTGGACAATTTCCACTTCCTTAACTCTTCTGTTGTACTCTTGCACAATAAGCCCAATTGTCCCAGTTTCATGGACCATTTCTCTGTGGATCAAAATACACACCTTATGCTGATGAATTACTAAAACGTATTCAAAAAGAGGATGCAGAGATATGGATAGCACTCAGGAAACAGTAGTTAGGGGTATTGCCATATTATGTAAATCAGGATAGCTCAGCTGTTATTAACAGTTACTCTGGTTTATACCAGCTGAAGTGATGGTTAACTCTCAGCTTTGTTAGCCTTTGCACTACTCCACTGAGATCCTTGACCTTCTGGCTCAGTTTCAGTGTTATCCTCATGTGTTTACACTCTTCATACCATCTGCTGTTTATGGAATGACTGATTAATGAAATTCTTCTACATACAAGAGCAGGAAGCCTTTTCTCGGCAGCATAAGCACCATGTTTTCTCGGTGTCAAACTGTCTCTGCAGAACCCTCTACTATCGTGATGCACTGTGCTCATGTGAGGAACTGTTGACTTTACCCACCCCACCCCCCAGTCTCTTGTGCAGTGGCACATGAGCCAAACTGATTACTCTCGTGTTTGCAATACTTCAGAGTTATGATTTCTATTAAAAGTCAAAAAGAGAGTAGTTATCTTAGCCTACTCCAGAGTTCATGTGAAAATTGTGCTCTCTTAGCTGAAAATGAAAATGTCAGTAATTTTATGCAGACATATTTCTGATTACCCAGTAGTATCTTTACATAAATAGAATTCTTTCATTTCTATATTTTAACTCACAAAGTGAAGCTTCAAAAAAACAGTGTGTTTGCTATGATAAAATTGAAAAAGAGAATTACGTAGAAGCCAAGAATATATTACGCAAGATTTTGACAGTAGAAAATGTTTGCTTGCAAATAATAAACCTTGCAACAAGGAAATATGTAATGAATTTATTGGAAAAGTCTGCATATTCTACTCCATGGACAAGTTTTAAGTACTTTTGTGAAATTAGATCAGTTACTTAACAAATTAAATGCAGAAATAACAGTGCAATTTACTGAAGAAAACGTGTTTGGCTCGGCTCTTTGTCAAAATTAAATGTTTTAGGAAAATGAAAGTTGCATTTAACATCATATGATATGCCTACACTAGCAATTACATATAAAAAAGTTAACATTATGTTACTATATTTAACAGTATTTACAGATCATGCATTAACACTGACCAAGAAGGGTAATAGCTTACTTATTCAATAAGATCTATTGGGAAATTGTGGTAACCGAGGCAGAACAACTAAATTCTGCCCTGTCAGTATTTGGAGTTAGTATCTTGACTTCAATAAAAATGATGTGCAATCACTGTTAAGTTTATGGTTAGAAAATCTGTAACATAATGAAACTGATTTACTGGGTTTTGCGATGGCAGTAAATTGCATAAAATGAAATCGATTACAATTTTTTTTTTAATTGTCTGGTCATAAGTTTTTGAGAGTCGTGCCATCCTGTGTATTTGTATAATCCCTGTGAGAATGTATCTTCACTAGTGACTGTGACTTTTGGACGGTCTTAGTTAAAGGTATAATAATAATAGTGCTTAGACATATTAGAGGAGAAAATTTCATTATCAAGGAAATTTAGTAAGATTCCTCCTATTGATTTAAAAGGATCTATGAAGTTTAAATCCATAGTAAAATACTGTGTAGTGTTATGGAAAAAAAGGAACCTGCTAAGGCTATTTAGACACAGACAAACCATAATTCCCAGGTACTTTGATTATAATGATTTTAAAGGGAAAATGCTTGATAATCACTAATGGTTTGTTACTGAAGAAGTCTTTACCTTTTCTTTAAAATGGTGAGAAGAAAAGCAAGTTTCTTAATAGGGAAATTTGTAAGCTGTGCTGCCAGTAGAAATTTGAAAATATTCCTACAAATCTTTGAGATAAACCTACAAATGACATCCCATTTACTTCATGTGCCAGTTGACATTATGGGCCAAATCTTGCCCTGCCCATAAAATATGGCTCAATGCAATAAGGCAGGAATTATTTGTGGTAAGATTTAAACTTACCTGAAGAAAAGGAATGAAAGAGTAAATGAGAAGAAGCAGCATGTGGTGCTGAAGAATGGAACAACAGAGACAAGGGAAGTTAAGAGAATTTTAGAACCGGAAAAGAAAATTGCATGCCGGGTAGGTGCCTATTCACAAGTTTGAGAATGTTAGATTACATTTATTTGTGAATGACTTTCCTCCTGAGATATGCATATGCAGATGATTAGTTACTAGGTTGAAAAATGTTGTATTAAAACAAATATGTCTAAACTCAAGATAAGTGGTGGGTCTGTCAGTCTAACACATTTTTTTTTATTTGAACTATTAACTTTGAAAGCAAATTACAGTTTAAGTAGGTAAGAAGCAGAAACAGAATTTATGTTTCTTCTGTATTTTCACTAAAGAATCAAAGAGTACCAGTGCTCTGCTTATATTCCAGAGGGTATTATTATTTTTCAGGGTAGATTTCCCTAACTGAAAGGCCATAATGCAAGAACACAACAGCAGTTTTGTTCAATCTGATTTACTGGCATAGACTATAATTCTACTAACTTCCTCCTGTGAATTAGAATTTCCAGTCAGCCATTCCCAGTTCAGAAAGAACGTAAGTAAATCTGTAGATGATAACCAGAGCCTAATGACATTTGGCAGCTTCATGGAGCTGGGTTATTTGTTTTTTGGGTTTTTTTGTTCGTTTGTTTGTTTTGGTTTTGTTGGTGTTTTGTTTTGTTTTGGTTTGGTTTGGGTTTTTTTGGTTATGCACTGTTTTAGTGGGCTAACTTTTGAATATTTGCTGTATTTGATTATTTATAGTATCTCATTTACATATGCAGTCCAGCTAATTCTGTGCGGAAATGCCTTTCAGAATGTGGTTTTTTTGCAAATGTGCATTTCTACAAGATCCATGGATATAATAATTAACTAAAATAGTGTCTGTTCTCCCTTCCTTCAATGCTTGCGGTCTGACTTCAATAACAATCAGACTCAGAATATTTTCCTAAGTAATTATGGAAAGAAAAATAGAAAGTTCCAGGTCTTTAGTAGAATTAAAATTGGAATAAAAAGGCCCAATAGGGATTAGGTAAAAAGTGATTAAAATCTTATACTTTACCAGTTTGCTTCTATAAGTGAAACCCTTAATAAGACTTGAAGGCCTAGAATTTGCCAGCAATAAGAAAATTCACAGAAAGGTAGAACAGCGTGTTGCTATTTTTGTGATTAGCATTTCTAAAGAAGAATTATAAAATTCCTAGGGTTAACCTTACCTGAACAACAAATATATCAGTAAGGCATATTTTGAAAGTAGATTTAGTGAAAGGATTTATCTATGCTGATGTCATACATGTGACTTGCATGTTCAGTAATTTCTCTGCTGATGTACCTGGGCTGTTGCCTGGCTCAGTGAGGCCCAGCTTTGGCATCTTGGTAGTACACTTTGGTTTGCTGCTATGACTACACACAAGTTGTCAGTAGTTCAGTTCAGATATTTTTTCCAGGTGAGAACTGAAAGCCATCTAACCTCCAGCACTTTCCCACATTTGTAGACTGATGCCTGGAGCCTTCTGATCTGCAGGTTTTAAAAGCTGTCCTTTGAGCCTGTCCATAGCCTGAAGTGAGAGCCAGTAAGATGATATGCTTAGAAATGATCTTACACATATGCACTTTGGGTCTGAACAAGTTATAAATAAATACCATGCTAAATTGCCAGTGATTTGGGGAATTATTACAACAATCAGATTCATCCATTTTGCATGAGAACAGATGAAACCTCCTTTAGCTGCTAAAGGATAAAAAGAGTTATATGAAGGCAGGAAAGATAAAAGAAAGACCTTTATTTGTTCCATTCAGTCATTTCCACCTGGTACATATTATTTTATATACATATATATATATATATATATGTTAGGCAGAAACTGTTAGCAATGGCTAAGAAATGCACATAACCATAGTTTCCTTAGATTGACTTGATATACATACATGAATCTACCTATGCAGATCTTGGTCCTGTGTCATGTGATGCAGAAAATCTGTATAAGGCAGAGTCCTGAAGGTGGTCCAGCTGCATATATTCCTGGTATCATGCTTTAAGCATCTAAGCATATCAGTGGACAGTCCTAAAGGCAAGAAAAGAGTTCACTTCATTTTAAGAGTTAAAAAACTCCCAACTTTTTGTTTGTTTGTTTGTATTCAATATGTTAATCAAAAGTCTTTGGAATTAAACAGAAAAAAGAACATAGTTTCTGGTTTAATAGCAAGTGAAAAGCAGTGAAAGCAGATCACTCTCTGGTCACAACATAGTTCTTCACAGAGCTCCATTTTTCAGCAGAAAGAATGGGTTTAGCAAAAAAACCCCAACAAAACAAAACAAAAAAAACATGCACAGTTCTGGAACTGAACGGTATATTGAGTGGGAGGCTTTCTTTTTTCCTTTGGGGAATTTCAGTCTCTCTGTTTTATCTGACAAAAGGAAATTGATATCTGGAAACAGTATCACAATATGACATAATGTCTTGAATGAAAAAATTCCAGGAGACATATACATGCACTGCAGGAGTATATATTTTACTATGGGGCCAGATCTGTGCTGCTAAACAAAGAGGATCGCTTTCAAGTGCCATTGGCTCAGACAGATTCCTGTATATCACACAAGTAAGAACACCTTGAACTCCACAATCAAAGTCTTGTTAAAAAAATTTGTTTGGTTTAATGTTTCCACAGAGGTGTATGTTTTCATATGCATGCACATATACTGACCTGTTGTATTTAAAATTAGTAATTAGATATCCAATGCATTCTAAAAGGCATAGATGGCTCAGACTTGCATCATGCATAGTAAAATTTAATAACCAATTCATCATTAAATAGTCCCTTGACAGTCTCCCAGAAACTGCATTTGTCACAGCATTATTATAATGTTTGGAATATGAAACGGATGAAGGGTTAAAGGCTGAAAATACAGTTTAACAAATTGCATGACTAGCTGACAGCAAGTAGGACCAAGAAATTATATAAGGAAACTCTACACATAAGAAGAATCCTTTTGCTTTTTAAAAAACTCTTTACATATTCAAATATATTCCCATAGTTCCTGTTTCAGCTTGCCATGCTTTAATAGGGTTAATGCTTCTCTCATGCAAAGTATTTTAATAATTTAAAATTTATTAAGTGCCTTTTGAAAACATTTAAAGAGAAGAACAAAGAAAAGGCAATTACCTATGGTCATTGTTTCTAGTACACTCTTGTTCTTTAATGTTGACATTGCCTTGATTTATCTAACTTTTGCCTATTTGTTCCCATGTCTATATGGGTAGTAGTCATATTTATTCATAAGTAGTTCTCTAGGGATCAATGGAAATGCTACTGATGTATGTGTAGTATAAATTAGATGCATTAGAAAAGTGCAATTTTTCCCTGCTCTATGTACTATCATTAGAGCTCTTTTTATTTATAAAACAAGCAAGTTAAGTGGTACAGAATCAGAAATATTTATCAATTCCTTTGCAAACCATGGTTCAATACCCTATTTAGGCCTTGGGGAAAGAAGACAAAAATGATAGCACACCTTATAGTTAGAGTAAAAACATTCAGAACTTAGTCTTAACTCTGGATAAACCTGACAAAATACTCCTGGATACTCTTTTGGGAGATTATGCACACACATTAAAGGTAGAATAAACACTTTAAATTATTGTACTGAGTAATGTAACACATCCTGATAAATCTTTCTACATCCTGAAAAATCAAATTAACTGACCAACATCCTAGATCCAAAACTTGTGTATCATTTGCTAGTATGACAAAGAAAATAATTTGGTACTTTAATGCAATACAAGGAATGTGTTCAGAGATAAGAATTATTCAGTGTTCCCTGATGAGATACCAAACAGGTCCTGTGAATTTAAATTATCAGAATTCTAGTGACTGATTCTACTTCAGTATGAAGAAGTTTGTCCTATTATTCTCACCCGATATTTTTAAGGTTTACCTAATTTGATTGCCCTTTATTTATTTTTCAGTTTCTTCAAATTTCCTTACTTTCCTAGACATGGTTAGATTTTATTTAGCTATTTATTAACTTGGATGTATTTTTTAGTATAGTCAATAAATGATTTTGTCAAATTTTGAAAAAAAAACCAACCAAACAAACCAAACTTCAACTTTCAGATGATTTCTAGGAATGCAAAAAGATACTGTAGACAGACAATTTTTATTCCTGGCTTTCATTTAGTCACTAACCCAGAATTCAGTCCATCCTTCAGTTGATCTTTATATCTTGGTGGCAACATAGACCAGCATAACAAAACAAGCTGTATTCTGATATGGACTTTACTAAATTGCTACTCTGGCATCATGATGAGAACTTATGTTATGCCTTTTTTATTTGCTTTGGGGTTTTTTGGTGTTTTTTTGTTTGTTTGTTTGTTTTTTGTTGGTATAGTTTTGGGGTTTTTTTGTTTGTTTTGATAGTAAATACTTATACTTTGTATTAATGTTAACTATTGGTTAACAGTTGTTAAAGTACATGCTCTACAGATGCTTAGAACGCCATAGTGTAAAATGTGAATTAGTTAATATTTCGTTGTAAGTAGATGATTTACCAAATGAAAATATTACCCACATTTTGAGCTGCTTATTTTTGGTAGCAGTAAGACCTTTTATAATACTGCTAAAATAGCTGGAAAAAACCCTAGGCATTACTTCTATATGCATTTCAAATTGTATTATAGAATAATGGGCAATAATCCTTTACCTTTTCTGAAATCAGACAAGTCCAGTGCTGAGATTATCTTAAAAGTTATCAGTATCAGTACTGTGTTTTAGAGACACAGGGTAAGAAATGTAGTGCACCATTCTTCTTACTATTTTATCTCCACAAAATATCTGAGTTTTTTAATATATATATTCATTTTCATATATTTTTGTTGACTGTTCACCCCTGGAAAGTTGAACTTTTTGATAAGGCCTATATGCGAGAATTTGCAGCTTATATTCTTGATCATGAACCACTTTTCTGTAATTAGCTCTTTTTATTAGTTTACATACAGAAAATTTTATTGGCTGTATTACATGGGGTTTTATTCTTGTTTAGCTCCACAATCTAGCACACAGTTCATAGGTGAAGTGTGCACCATTTACTATCTTCTTAATAAATTATTGAGATTTTCAAAACATTTGAAGAAGTGCAAGAAACCTTAATAATTTTTGAAAGATAATTTTATGATCCATTTATAAACATTTTGCAGAATAAAGGAAAAAAACAGATAAGCAAGCTGTGACAAATTGTCTGCTAAATTATCTTTTTTGCTTATTTTTTTTTGTTTCCTTATAGCTTTCTTGAAAGGTAAAATATCTGTTACGTTTTTTCTTCTTACTTGAAATGTCCAATTTCTGAACTCTATGAATTATGTTATGAATTCAAAAGAGTACAAGATTTCCAGTATATTATTCCTTGAAATAGTGAAACTTATGTTATATTAAGCACACATCCTTGAAGACTATCATCATCGTCTGTATAAACTGTAATAATATAATGAAAAACATCACTAATAATAATAATAAATTACAATAATTCTATTCTCTGTCATTACTTTTCACACAATGTATAAAACCAACTCATTAAAACACAGTGAAGGCCAATAAGGTCATGTATAAGCAATTCAAATACTCCTTAGTCAAAAAGTAATTCATTCATTTTTTTCAGTTGTAGAAATAGATTTAAAAAATAAAGGATAAATCCTAACTAACCAGAGTGAAGGAGCACACTGCCCTTCTTGGACCAAAATAGAAGCATTGCTTTTAAGCACAAAGGCAAACCGTGTTTGGGTCTAATCAGGATAGCTTTTTGTGGCATCACAACAAATACTGTGGAGTTCTCTTAGCATCTACATGGAGAAGGGGTAATACAGCAGTATCCCTTGGGTGGCTGCTCTCTCAGCATACTTCTGTGCCTCTTGAGCATCTCCTGTAGAAATATCTAGGCAACAAAGGAGGAAGTGCTCCAAGTCTGGGTCAGGAAGTAGCTGCATATTTTTTAGACAGCTATCACAGAGTTTAACCTTCCAAGTAGACACGATAATGGGACCCTCTAATATTCCCTTACAAAAATATCAAAGAGGAAACACTGTTAAAAAGTCTTGCTTCTATTTCCACGTCTGTAAAATGTAATACTTAACAGATGCAAGTTGGAGGAGGAGAAGGGAATAGGTCAGATTCCTTCTTCTAAAAAGTCTGCAGAACTTTCCACCTTTCAGGAGTGAAATATTTCTTAATGTTTACCACCCATTCTGTAAAGATGGCCGGGTCTCTGCTTACTCTTCCAACATATTTTCTTCTGCAAAATGTTATTTCAGCATGTTGTTATTGGCCATACTCCTTCCCCTTTCCTTTCAGATATTCAGTGAAGTTGAAGGCTCAAGTGATCAACAGCTAGCTTTTGTCAATGGTGCTGGTAATGGAGTTTCATGTAATAAGCTAAAGCTCAGGTAGCAGTGATTCACAGTGTGTTGCTTTTCCTGTTTCCTGAGATCCTGAGAGCTCCAACAAAGGCCAATAGCAGTAGTTAAGGTGGTGTGAATGTGTATGTCTTCTACAGCCTCCCTTGGGAAAATTCAGACTTTGGTTGTATAACGAAAGAGAGTGAAAACTGCTTGGTTTCTTTTTGTAATCAAACTGGCTTGAACCAGTCCATAAACAGACATTTACAGTTCTCAAACAACTGAATAGCAGCAATAGCTTGGGCAGTGTATCTACTGCTGTGCTTGCTCCACTCTATCCCAAACCCCTCAGCAGTGTTAAGAACAGAGCAGTTTCTGCTTTTGCCATGAAATCACTGTGAAGCTGAATGTACTTTTGTGCAGAAGAGTAACAAGCGATTAGTACCTAACCTAACAGATACTTAGATAAGAGGCTGAAATATTTTGAATTATCCATACTGCACTGATGAGATATGAAGAGTGCACATCAGATATGAAGACTGATTCAGGAACAGATAGTATTTTGGTTCCAATTCATTCCTAAGGTGTAACAGAATAATATAGCTAAAGAGAAAACAAACATTTTTAGTCTCAGAATCACATGACAGTCATGACTAGGATGGGTCTTGAACTAAGTTTTCAAGTGTTGCTTCACTTCACTATGGAGGGAAAAACCAAAAGAAGAAAGGAAAAAAAAGAAAGTAGATAGGGAAAATAGAGAAAAAAAATGATCCATTTTTTATGAGACTTGTTTTGCTCACTTTTCATACAACTTTGAACTTTGTTTTATTCTTAATGTTTAGAAAACTGCAATAAAATTCTAAATTACAATTCTCGTGAACTGGGAATTAGAGACCAATTAGAAAATATGGAACCTGTAGATCACTATGTCAAACATGAACTTATGATAAGTAACTATTTTCAGCAGAAAGAATATGTATAATGAAAATTGGATAAAGGAATATGTACCTTCAACATAATGTCAAAATGTATCAAAGGTGAAAATGTATTATATGTAATGTTTGAAAGTGGAACTTATCAGCTCAGAAATCATCCAAAGATCTCTTAAATAGGCAAGCAGCCTATCTCAACATAAATTGGATATGATTTATTTTGTAAATAGCTCTCATTTTCTTTTTCCTGTAGCTCTCATTTGAGTCTTTAATGTATAGTCATGCACTGGTATTCTAAGAACACTGCTTGCAAAAATCAGTCTTTATGGAGAGAGAGTTTAAAATCACCAGGAATATGTGGAAGGTCCTTAGACATGTCAGACATAGAAGTAGTGAAATGGAAAAAAACGAACAAACAAACAAACAAACAAACAAACCCATCAGCCTTAATTTGTTGATCTCTTGTTTCCAGAGCACAGTACAATATCACAGGTCACCCTCAGGTAAAGTTGTCAGGAAATACTGGACAATATGAACAACTTTCTGAAAGTACTTACATCATCTCTGATAAGGACACACAACAGATAATGACTCTTTTCTAGAACAATTTCTAGAGAATGACTTATATTCAAAAAACATAAGCATTCTGTCCTGCAAATAAAAATTACTTTATTGTCAAAACTGTTGTCAAACTGTTGTCAAAGTGTTTCAGGTGCTCAAAATGAGAAGGTCTTTTGGGAAGAATCCTTCATACAACCATAAATAACATGCATAAAATAAAATTAAACATTAAACACAACAAACAATATTAAAAGGTAATACAGTGATGGGGTATATTCAGAAGATGCAAATTTAAAGTTGATCTATAACAGGAAAATATAAGAAAACTGAAATATGTGTCAGGACCTCCACGAATTTTGTGAGTTTTGGTTTTCCCCTTCCTTCTATAAAACTTACTGTGTTTTGGACATCTCCAGTAACTTTTCTCTGAAAATTGTCAGTAATAGATACATTGATTAGAGAATGAAATGTTTTGAATAATCCATCTTCTGCTGCCTTCAGGCAACCAATCACAGGGTAGGAGCTTCAGAAGATGAAGACAGTATACAAATAATCACTTTCAATTGTCATTGGATGGATTTTTTTTCCCATGAATTCATTTCTTTTTGAGTCAATGCATCTATTTTCATCTTCAAAGTGCCCTGTGCCAGTAAGTTCATAATTTAACTTAGAATTAGTAAAAACAATCCTACTGTTTACAGAGAACTATTCTTTGTGCTCTGTTCCTTTTCTCGATATTCCTTTCAGTCTTTTTGGCAGAAGATCATTAATCAGAGAACTATTTTAATAAGTTAATTACAAACCATG
>VWZD01013044.1:7156-27774 GCA_013396695.1 Sakesphorus luctuosus
GAGAAGAGCAAGGAGGCTGGAGAAGGGAGTGGAGCACAAGTGCTGTGGGGAGAGGCTGAGGGAGCTGGGGGTGTTGAGCGTGGAGAAGAGGAGGCTGAGAGGTGAGCTCAGCACTGTCTGGAAGTGCCACATCAGGGAAGTTGTGGCCAGCTGGGGGTTGGTCTCTTCTCCCAGGCACTCAGCAATAGGACAAGGGGGCACGGGGGGCTCAAGCTCTGCCAGGGGAAATTGAAGTTGGAGATGGGAAAAAACTTCTTTGCAGAGAGAGTGCTGAGGGATTGGAATGGGCTGCCCAGAGAGGGGGTGGATTCCCCATGCCTGGAGGTTTTTCAGCTGAGCTTGGCCGTGGCACTGAGTGCCATGATCTGGTGACGGGACTGGAGTTGGCCCAAGGGTTGGACTTGATGATCTCGGGGGTCTTTTCCAACCCAACCCATTCTAGGATTCTGTGATTCTAATTTAAAGCACTGCACAGTCCATGGGTATGGAATTCGTGCCCACTGCCACATTCCCTGGGATCTGAAGGATTATTTTCTTTGGAGGATTATTTGCCTTAGAGGTGACCACAGTATAGAATTTCCCACGGCGTTTTCCCAATCTGATTATTTTATAGCACAGCATAAAACTGAGATTGAAAAATAAATTTTATAAAATCACAAGGTGATAAAAGACCATGTGATAAAAGACTCCTGGGGATGGGGAATGAAAAATGCTTTGCTGGGGACAATATTTGAGGTCTGTGAATACACAAGGGGTGTTTTTCCTGACCTCCTAATTAGTGGTTGGTATAAGGGGTGTGGTTGTGCTCGGGAATCTCTGTCAAGCTGGAGGAGGAATCTCTGTCAAATTAGAGGAGGAATCTCTGTCAAACTGCCGTAGGAACAGGTAGGTTTTGTCCTCTACCCTCCTTTGGGTCCATTTCTCTGAATAAATGGATTATTTTGGAGCTATCAATGAGCTCACCCATAAAGCTCCTCAAGTCTATGTGAGAAAATCAAGGCAGAGCCCCCTGGTTTGTAAAGTTACCAAATATTTACAGCAAAACTGTCAGCAAAGGCTGCAGAAATTCAATGCCTTGGTGGGTTTGTGTTTATAATTTGGATTTATAACCCACTGAAGTGACTGATGATGTATTTGGACATTTTGGAAACTCTTGAGGTTCATCAAAGGCTTTTGCTGTTCAACAGAGACCTCGAACTGGAGGAGCAAAGTCTTGAGGTGACACTCCCAGCCCAACCAAAGTTCTGCTGCCTCCAAAACTTGGGGTCCTGGCTGGAAATTCCCTGTATTCAGTTTTACTTCAAGAGAACCAACCCTAAAGAGCTGCTGGAGAGGTGGGAAAGGTGAATATCCAAGCAAGGCCCTGACTCATTTTGTTTCCCTGTCTGAAATGTGGGTGATTTGCAGGTGAATCTGTAACGAATTCATCTCATTTAATAGATCTTGTTCTTTCTCCAGGTTTCTCTTTTCAGTGTCCAGGGTGACTTGGAAAATATTCCACATCATCTGGATGAAAAATACGATTGTAAATCACTCCTGGGGTGGGTGTTGAACTCAAAGCCTTTGAAACTTCCCTTTGGGGATTTTAAGTCTTTATTTCCTTGTGTGTCACTGGGACAATCAGGACAGTGGGATTTCCAAAATGCTGCTTGAGGAATAAACAACCCATGGAAAACATCCCTTGGTTTCCTCAGAAATCCTGAGCACCAAAAGGCTCAGCTGAAATGAAGGGTAGAAAAACCCCTGAAGATCAGAAACATTTAAGGTTATTAAGATTTATGCCATTATGATATATATAAAAACATCCTTTTTTGCACAGTTAACATTTTTCCTGCCTGGAAGTCTTAATGTCTGACTTGAAGGTTGTTCATTAAGTGCCTCTGGAGAGGGGAGAAACAATAAGAGTGATTTAACAAGATGAAAAAAAAGGAGCAGGCAGCAATAAATTCGGGCATTGTCTCCATTTCAGCCATCATATATCGTGGAGGTAATGGCAGATTAATGCACAAATCAATACCCAACCTCCCAGTCAGGCTTCTCACAGCTCTGGGAGCCTTAACCCTGGTTTTCCCCCCTTGGAGGAGGAGTGAGGAAGGGCTGGATCCTTCCCTGCTCAGCAGAGAATTCTGTTCTCCTCGGGGAGGATGGCAGGAAATAAAGGAAATGTGGCACAGAAAAGTGGCACCTGCTGTGCGTTTGGCAGCTTGTTTTTACCCGATGGCCCTGAGCCCTGAGGGGGGTGAAAGGGGGCACAGCTGGGCAAAGGGGGTACAGCTGGGCAAAGGGGGCACAGCTGGGCAAAGGGGGCGCATCTGGATGGGACAGGGAGGGCTGGACTAAAGGGGACACATCTGGATGGGACAGGGAGGGCTGGATTAAAGGAGAACATCTGGACAAAGGGGGCATATCTGGGCAAAGGGGGCACATCTGGGCAAAGGGGGCACATCTGGGCAGGACAGGGAGGGCTGGATTAAAGGGAGCACATCTGGGCAAAGGGGGCACATCTGGGTGGGATGGGGAGGGGTTGTATTAAAGGAGCACATCTGGGCAAAGGGAGCACATCTGGGTGGGAGAGGGAGGGGTGGATTAAAGGAGCACATCTGGGTGGAATGGGGAGGGTTGGATTGAAGGGATCATATCTGGGCAGGACAGGGAGAACTGGACTAAAGGGAGCACATCTGGGCAAAGGCAGCACATCTGGGCAGGACAGGGAGGGCTGGATTAAAGGGAGCACATCTGGGCAGGGCAAGGATGGCTGGATTGAAGGGGCACATCTGGATGGGACAGGGAGGGCTGGAATAAAGTGACCACACTGGGCAGGACAGGCCCAGCTTTGGAGGAGCTGCTGGAGCTCCATGTCCTCACACACAGCCTGAGGGTCATCTGGGGCCACCATGGCCATTTTGGGCCATGCAGCTCATCAGTGCTCCGAGTGTTTAACTGCTTGTGACTAAACTGCTCCTCTGCTCTGTCCCTAAGTGGGAGCAAAAGAGGTAAAGGGAGGGACCAGACAGAGGGTGGGAATTATGCAAGTGTTGTCTGGCCTGAAAGCACCAAAGCAGCTCCAGCAGCTGCTCCAGGAGGGGATCTTTGCACAGTTCCTGCTCTGGGCTCTGCTCCTCAGGCCATGGTATCCTTCTGGAAAACAAGGACACTGATTAAACCTTTGGGAACTTGTCCCTGAACAAGTGAAAATCATTTCAAATGTTTGCATTGCAAGTTCAAGCCAGGTTGGATGGGCTTGGAGCACCCTGGGCTGGTGAAAGGCGTCCCTGCCCATGGCAGGGGTGGCACTGGATGGGCTTTGGGGTCCCTTCCAACCCAAACCTTCCCATGGTTCTGATGTTTGAGTGTTTGAAGATGCAGCAGTGCCTTGATGTGCATCACAGGGTGGGTCAAGGACCCAGTGGCTCCTCCCAGCCCAGTGAGATGCTCAGGCCATGGGGTGGTCCTGTGGCTCCTGAGGGGCTGCTGCTTTGGGCAGCCTTGAGACCTGTTCCTGGTCTGGCTTCTACCTCCTGAGTTTCACAGAGTCCTGGAAATTTGGGGGTTGGAAGGGACCTTAAAGCCCATCCAGTGCCACCCCTGCCCTGGGCAGGGACACCTCCCACTGTCCCAGGGTGCTCCAGCCTGGCCTTGGACACTCCCAGGGATGGGGCAGCCACAGCTTCTCTGGGAATCGCATTCCATCCCTCCCCACCCTCCCAGGGAAGGATTTCCCCCAAATATCCCACCTATCCCTGCCCTCTGGCAGCGGGAAGCCATTCCCCTTGGCCTGTCTCTCCAAAATCCCTCTCCACCTTTTTCTCTCTCTGATCCATCTGTCCCACTCCCACCTGGCACAAACTTCTGCCCTTTACCTGGGCAAGGTGAGCACCAGGTAGGGCAGTGCCAGGTCTGGCAAACATCAAGCTGAAAGAAACCCTAAAGAGCCTGACTTTGGGACACAGATCCCAAAAACCAGCACTCCACTTGTTTCTGTCCTTTGGTCCCTCCCACAGAAACTCCTCCTGCTCCTCTGTTCCCTCTTTGCCCTCATTAGGGATGTGGTGCCCTCTTGCTGGGCACCCTCCCGCACTTCTGGGGCTGTTGTGGCATTGGGGGCTCTCCTGATCCCGGTTTGATTCCTGCTGGATGCCTTTAAGAGCAGGACAAGCAGAGCTGGGGACAGTAGATGGCACTCTCTCAATCCTGGTGGCCCAGGAAGGAGCTGGAGGCACCGACGTGGCTTTGAGCTGCTGGCAAAGGGGTGCAGGGCTGGCAAAGGGGTGCAGGGCGTGGGTGAGGAGCTGCAAAGGCTCTGCTGGCTCTGGCATCACCTGGGGGACAAGTTTGGTGGAGCACCAGGGCAGGGTCAAAATATCTTTATTGCGTGTGTGGGCACCTCTGCCAGCCCATGTGGGCACCTCTGCCAGCCCATGTGGCCACCTCTGCCATCCTATGTGGGCACCTCTGCCAGCCCATGTGGCCACCTCTGCCAGCCCATGTGGCGACCTCTGCCAGTTCATGTGGGCACCTCTGCCAGCCCATGTGGCCACCTCTGCCAGCCCTTGTGGGCACCTCTGCCAGCTCATGTGGGCACCTCTGCCAGTTCATGTGGCCACCTCTGCCAGCTCATGTGGGCACCTCTGCCAGCCCATGTGGGCACCTCTGCCAACCCATGTGGGCACCTCTGCCAGCTCATATGGGCACCTCTGCCAGCCCATGTGGGCACCTCTGCCAGCTCATGTGGCCACCTCTGCCATCCTATGTGGCCACCTCTGCCAGCCCATGTGGGCACCTCTGCCAGTCCATGTGGCCACCTCTGCCAGCTCATGTGGGCACCTCTGCCAATTCATATGGGCAGGACAGGGGGTTAAAAACCCTCCCTGTGCCTTCCTCCAGCTCTTCCACACCCAGATTTCCTGTAGCACTTTATCCTCAACGTTTCTCTTCTCCTCAACATTTCTCTTCTCCTCAACGTTTCTCCTCTCCTCAATATTTATGTTGTGCTATTTCAGGGATGTTCTTGCCCTCTGGCCCCTTTGGTTGCCTTTTTTTTTTATCCTATCCTTAAAATAAAGCCTCTATTTTTTTTTTATGTGTCCCTATAAAACATATTCCATCTTCCTCCCCCTGTTAAAAAGGCACTTCAGCCCATCCTTAATGATTTTCCATTTGTTTTTTGTTTTTTTTTTGGAGCATTCCCCAAAAATGCACGGGCACATCCTTTTACAACCCCCTCCAGGGTGTGTTTTACATCCCTTTTTCCTGCTTATTCTGCTTTTATTCCCAGCCTTGCACCGTTGATGTGTGGCTGGAAAACTCTGCACTGAATTACGAGGTGTGAGGAATTAATTAATCAGCACTAAAAGAATAATCCAATTCAGCATCACTGGGAACTGTTGCAAAGGAAAAGCTGCTGATAAATGGGATGAAACTGCAGCTCTTGTTTAACACCCTCGAAAACTCTCTCTGGGCTTTTCAGTCGTGTCTTTACACAGAGTTTTTATTTGCTGTACAGAAAAAGGAGTTCTTGGGGGAGCCTTCAAAGGGCTGTTTATAGCACCAGTTTTCTCCCTGTGGAATTGCTGCACTTGGAGGAATCTCCTGCCCCAGCTCAAGTTCAGATAATCGGTTCAAATTGAAAATATTAGCCCTGTTTGCTTTGTCAAGACGCTTTCAAAAAGCAACTGGGTGAAAAACCTTCAGGATCAGAGAATTCCTGAGGGTTGGAAGAGGGATTTGCCTGAGCTGAGGCATCAGGGAAACACCTTCAGTGGGAGGTGAGAGAACATCATGGGGTTTATGCCACTTGGGTTGGAGCTTCTTTGCAGACTCTCAAGGGGAGAATTTCTCTGGGAGGTAGAAAAGATGAAGGAAGAGGAAAGGAAGGCCAAGTGTGCTCTGCCCAGGGGATAATCCATAATCAGTTGGCACGGGAAGGGAATTTAGTTAATGGAACAGCAGCTTTGCTCCTGAGGGACAGTGACTGTCAAGGACACACAGGGAGGGATGCTCTGCCCAAGCATTTTCCCAGCATTGCTTTCCCTCCCCAGCACTTCCAAGAGGCTCCCAGAACGCTTTGGGAATGTTTCCCCAGAATTCCCATCCCCTTGGAATGTGGTGAGTGCTGGGAGGGAGCTGAGGAACAGTCTGGGGCAGGGAGGGGATGATGTTGATTGTCCTCTGAACACCCCGCAAAAATCATGGAATGGATTGGGTTGGAAAAGACCTCCGAGATCATCAAGTCCAACCCTTGATCCAACCCCACTGTGATCACCATGTCTTGATCCAACCATGTCTTGATCCAACCCCACTGTGATCACCATGTCTTGATCCAACCATGTCTTGATCCAACCNGCGCCCCCCCGTGCCCCCTTGTCCTATTGCTGAGTGCCTGGGAGAAGAGACCAACCCCCAGCTGGCCACAACTTCCCTTCAGGCACTTCCAGACAGTGCTGAGCTCACCTCTCAGCCTCCTCTTCTCCACGCTCAACACCCCCAGCTCCCTCAGCCTCTCCTGCACAAAAGTCTTCCCTAGGACACTGTGCTCTTCACCAAAGCTGCTGATTTTAATTTAGTTTTTATTTCCCCCCCTCTTTCCCGGCTAATCCCAGCCTGCCATGGAGCAGAATTCATTCTCACTTGTCCCATTCTTTGCAGAGCCCTTGGGAAAGGTGAAGTGTGGCCAAGGATTGATTGTGTGTTTTCAAGTGTGTCAGCAACGAGGCACGTAACTTAATCCTGAATATTCTCCTGGCTGGCAGAGGGAAAAAGGGAAAATCAAAAGTGGGCACATCAGAGCTGTGTGTGATCCTGCAAGGCAGCTCTTTTTTTCTTTAATTAAAAAGAGAAGCCTTTCATAGCAGACTCAAAGGAGGGAAAGGGGTTGTGTTCTTGCCTGACTCCCTCTCCCAACAGAGGGGACTGAGCCAGCTTTGGGAGCTGCTCCAGCAAAGTCTGAGCTGAGTTTTGTGTCCCACTGGAACCCGCAGGGACCAAAATCTGTGCCCGAGTCAAGCAGGTTGGATTTGCCTTTACAGCACCTTAAATTAAAATATCTAAATTGAGGTGAGAAAGTGGAGACATTTCCAAACAATGAGGATTTTTTCTTTTCGGTGGCTGCAGTTTGGAATTGTTTTAACAAAAAGATTTCCCACCTTCAGGTCCTTTTATCCCCAAAGGAAAGTTCCGTGGATGTGGCAGGAAAATGAACCCAGTGTGGCAGTGGCTGTTGTGAAACTCAAACATTTCCTGCAGATTTCTGCTTTTTCAGGCAGCACCATCAATTAGAAGAAAAAATTAAAGACCTTTAAGGCTGTGAATGACCTCACAGAAAGATCAAACAAGTTTCTTAGGCATGGAATGATGTTTGGTTGGAGAAGAGCTGAGGGGTTTTGTTTCTCTGCTTTGGTCAGGGTGGGAGGTGAGAGCAGAGACCAGACCTGGGTGTTCAGGGGTCACCAAAACCCCTCCTGCTTTTACAGACCTCAGCAAGCCTTTAAAACAAAAAAAAAAATCAATCATCATAATGAATTCACGTGCTAATTGCATTTGGAAAGTGATTTTTGAAGACATGTGGAAGCACAGAAGGAGAAAGTTGGAAGCTTTTAAAAATGCATGAGGAGCCAAAGCTGCAGGAGCAGCTCTGCTGATGGGCAGGAAAGGCAGAGCCACCCCTGGGAGGGGCTGCTGTGCCCTCACACACGGTTTGCTCCATGATCTGTCAGCTGCTTTTCCATGCCAGGCACCATCCAAGCCCATTAATCATTAATTAACCTCATTAAACTCCTTTAACTGGTGCTGTGGGATGCTGATGGCTGGGCAGGACATCCTGTGCTAATGAAATCCTTGGAAATGAATTGGGTGGTTTCTCCATTCTAAGGTTAAAACACCATTTCCTCCTTCTGGGCATCAGGGCAGGTTTGTGTTGGTGTCCCAGTTCAGCAGCTGTGACCAGTTTGTGACTGTGTTGCCCAGAGAAGAAGCTGTGGCTGCTCCATGCCTGGGAGTGTCCAAGCCCATCTTGGATCAACCTGGGACAGTGGGAGGGGAAGGGCAGGGGTGGCACTGGATGGTTTGAAGGTCCCTTTCATCCCAAACCATTCCATGATTCCATGTGCTGGTTTAGATGGGATATTGGGAAGGAATCCTTCCCTGGGAGGGTGGGGAGGGGCTGAGATGGAATTCCCAGAGAAGCTGTGGCTGCTCCATCCCTGGGAGTGTCCAAGCCCATCTTGGATCAATCTGGGACAATGGGAGGTGTCCCTGCCCATGGCAGGGGATGGCACTGGATTGTTTGAAGGTCCCTTCCAGCCCAAACCACCCCATGATTCTGTGAATTCTCATTTCCAATTGCAGATTATTCTGTGTTTTAATCCCAGAGGAAATGCTGCTTTTGCTCTCCACACTTTGTTCAGGATCATTACAGAGTCTCAGCTTTATCTCTGCAAATCCAACCCCAGAGGAGCATTTCCTGCATCAGCACCAGCCCAAGGGCCACTCCTTGCCAAAGGCCTCCCTTTTGTGCCTCTGCATGATAAAATTACACCCTCCTTATCCCTCCAGGGAGGGGATTATTTGGGTCAAGATGTCAGAGCTGGTGCAGAACTAAGGCAGCCCCGAGGCTTATTTTCTTGCCTTTTTTCTATTATTATTTTTTTCTTTTTGGATCAAAAGGTTTGGAGTTCTCCACTGGCAAAGGAATCTTTGGGGAAGGCTGATTAAAGCACGAGGCTTTTTTGTAGCTGACAGGGCTGGGGCTGGTGCAGCCTTTGATTCCTCAGCCCCAGGGATGGAAAATCCGTTCAGAGCTGAGCAAACCTTGTCTGGAGGTGCCTCCTTGTGCTTTGCTTTGTCCTCTGCTCTGTCTCCCTTCAGGTTTTTGCCAAGTGCACAACGAGAACAAACTCACCCTCCTGGTGGGTTTATCCTCAGACAAGGAGCTCCCTGGGGGTGGGAGCAGAAAAGAGGGTTTTGGTGTAAAATACCAGGATTTATGGTATAGATGGCATTTATTCTCCTTCTTCTAAGCTGGAAACAACAAGATGCCTTTGCCATAATTATTCCTGATTTTATAAAGCCACATGACTTGTTTCTTGGGAGAAATAACAGCATCAAGCTTGTGTTTTCTGGTGGCTTCATTGCTTGATGCTTTGGAGATTAATATTTACCCCCTCCAACCTGTTGTCCTGTGGCACTGGATGGGATTTTGGAAAGGAGCCCTGGAAGATTCTCCTCTCCCATCCTGGACTTGTGGGTGTTGTAGTTACCTGTGTAGGACAGTCCATGTCAGGAATTAAACAAACAAACCCACTTGGATCATGAGCAGATGTTTCCAAGGCTTTGTAAGTAGAAAAGAAGTCAAAGGTGTCAAAGTTTTCCTGAGTTTTCCAAGGCTTTACCAGTGCAAAGGAAGTCAAAGTGTTCCTGAGTTTTCCAAGGCTTTAAAAGTAGAAAAGAAGTAAAAGTTTTCCTGAGTTTTCCAAGGCTTTAAAAGTGGAAAAGAAGTCAAAGTTTTCCTGAGTTTTCCAAGGCTTTAAAAGTGGAAAAGAAGTCAAAGTTTTCCTGAGTTTTCCAAGGCTTTAAAAGTGAAAAAGAAGTTAAAAGTTTCCTGAATTTTCCATGGCTTTACAAGTGCAAAGGAAGTCAAAGTTTTCCTGAGTTTTCCAAGGCTTTTTAAGTAGAAAAGAAGTCAAAGGTTTCCTGAATTTTCCATGGCTTTACAAGTGCAAAGGAAGTCAAAGTTTTCCTGAGTTTTCCAAGGCTTTAAAAGTGGAAAAGAAGCCAAAAATTTCCTGAGTTTTCCAAGGCTTTAAAAGTGGAAAAGAAGCCAAAAATTTCCTGAGTTTTCCAAGGCTTTAAAAGTGGAAAAGAAGCCAAAAATTTCCTGAGTTTTCCAAGGCTTTAAAAGTGGAAAAGAAGCCAAAAATTTCCTGAGTTTTCCAAGGCTTTAAAAGTGGAAAAGAAGCCAAAAATTTCCTGAGTTTTCCAAGGCTTTAAAAGTGGAAAAGAAGCCAAAAATTTCCTGAGTTTTCCAAGGCTTTAAAAGTGGAAAAGAAGCCAAAAATTTCCTGAGTTTTCCAAGGCTTTAAAAGTGGAAAAGAAGCCAAAAATTTCCTGAGTTTTCCAAGGCTTTAAAAGTGGAAAAGAAGCCAAAAATTTCCTGAGTTTTCCAAGGCTTTAAAAGTGGAAAAGAAGCCAAAAATTTCCTGAGTTTTCCAAGGCTTTAAAAGTGGAAAAGAAGCCAAAAATTTCCTGAGTTTTCCAAGGCTTTAAAAGTGGAAAAGAAGCCAAAAATTTCCTGAGTTTTCCAAGGCTTTAAAAGTGGAAAAGAAGCCAAAAATTTCCTGAGTTTTCCAAGGCTTTAAAAGTGGAAAAGAAGTCAAAGTTTTCCTGAGATTTCCAAGGCTTTAAAAGTGGAAAAGAAGTCAAAGGTTTCCTGAATTTTCCAAGACTTTGTAATCAGAAAAGAAGTCAAAGTTTTCCTGAGTTTTCCAAGACTTTGTAATTAGAAAAGAAGTCAAAGTTTTCCTGAGTTTTCCAAGGCTTTACAAGTGCAAAGGAAGTCAAAGCTTTCCTAAACTCCCTGTCCTTTGATGGTTTCCACAGTGGCCCAGTCTGAGCTTCTCCTGGATGAAACACCCCCAAAGGTCACTGTGATCTCATCAGAAGCTCCTTCCTGGAGCTGCAGTGCCCAAGGCCTTTCATTCCACACCCACCCTCCTGATCAAACCTTTGGCTTGTGGAGATGTCACCTTGTGGAACCTGATTAGATTTTACTCTCTTAGAGGATGGAATCAATTTTTCTGCTGGTTGTTTGCTAAGAGGTTTTTTATTAATAACTCAAATGGAAATTGGGTTTGGAAAGGTCTCCTCCTCGGATGGATCTGGGTCTTCTTGCCAAGTCTGTGTTCTTGGCTCTGGAGCTGAATTGCTGATGACTTTGGCTTGTTCTGGGCTTTGGTTTTCCATCCATCATTTTCTTGTGCCAGTTCCTCCTCTGTAAAATGCAAGTAGTTCCTTTTCTAAAGCCTTAATCACACAGTCATGGAATGGTTTGAGTGGGAAGGCACCATAAAGATCATGGGCAGGGACACCTCCCACTGTCCCAGGTGCTCCAGCCTGGCCTTGGGCACTCCCAGGGATGGGGCAGCCACAGCTTCTCTGGGAATTCCATCCCATCCCTCCCCCCCCTCCCAGGGAAGGATTTCTTCCCAATATCCCATCTAAACCAGCACATGGAATCATGGAATGGTTTGGGTGGGAAGAGATTTTAAGGATCATCCAGTGCCACCCCTGCCCTGGGCAGGGACACCTCCCACTGTCCCAGGTGCTCCAGCCTGGCCTTGGGCACTCCCAGGGATGGGGCAGCCACAGCTTCTCTGGGAATTCCATCCCATCCCTCCCCCCCCTCCCAGGGAAGGATTTCTTCCCAATATCCCATCTAAACCAGCACATGGAATCATGGAATGGTTTGGGTGGGAAGAGATTTTAAGGATCATCCAGTGCCACCCCTGCCCTGGGCAGGGACACCTCCCACTGTCCCAGGTGCTCCAGCCTGGCCTTGGGCACTCCCAGGGATGGGGCAGCCACAGCTTCTCTGGGAATTCCATCCCATCCCTCCCCCCCCTCCCAGGGAAGGATTTCTTCCCAATATCCCATCTAAACCAGCACATGGAATCATGGAATGGTTTGGGTGGGAAGAGATTTTAAGGATCATCCAGTGCCACCCCTGCCCTGGGCAGGGACACCTCCCACTGTCCCAGGTGCTCCAGCCTGGCCTTGGGCACTCCCAGGGATGGGGCAGCCACAGCTTCTCTGGGAATCCCATCCCATCCCCTCCCCACCCTCCCAGGGAAGGATTTCTCCACAATATCCACCATCACCTCCCCTCTTTCAGCTCCAAAACACCCCCCTTGTCTCATCCCTCTGTGCCCCTGTGAAAAGCCCCTCCCCAGCCCTCCTGCAGCTCCAGTTTCCCACCAAAATCCATTCCCTGTCCTCCCAATCCGTCAGTTCCTGTCAGCTCTCCCAGTTGCTGCGTGTTTGGGGTCTGTCCCTCGAGGTCTGTTTGAATGAAGAGCTCAGTTTGCACGCAGAAAACGTGCAAAGCCCTTCAAATGTGGGTCAGCTGAGGAGCAGGAGGGGCTTGGTGGGGTGAGGGAGCTGGGCTGGGCTGGGCAGCTCTGCCCATTGCGTGACTGCCTCGTCCTGCAGCTCCTGCTCACTGAAACATTGATGTTCTCCTCCTCCTCCAGCAGCAGGGCTGGTGTGCAGAGCTGCAGTCAGAGCTGCCCAGGTGGCAAATGCTGCTCTGGGCTCCTGTGGCCTCCCTGGGTGGAGGCAGCAAATCTGAGCGTGGATGTTCCTCAGGGATCCTGGGCAGCCTCTCGTGCCACTGCTCTGAGCTGGGAGGGGTTTGAGATGTTTTATTGATGGAGCTGCTGCTGCTGCTCTAAATATCTCCATGTTAATGCTTGGCCTGGGCAGGTCATGTGGGGTAAAATGTGGTGCCAGCCCTGCTGGGCACAGAGGGTGTGGTAAGGGAGCTTTTCCCTTTCATAGAATCACAGAATGGATTGGGTTGGAAAAGCCCTCCCAGATCATCAAGTCCAACCCTTGGGCCAACTCCAGTCCCGTCACCAGATCATGGCACTCAGTGCCACGGCCAAGCTCAGCTGAAAAACCTCCAGGGATGGGGAATCCACCCCCTCTCTGGGCAGCCCATTCCAATCCCTCAGCACTCTCTCTGCCAAGAAGTTTTTTCCCCCATCTCCAACTTCAATTTCCCCTGGCAGAGCTTGAGCCCCCCGTGCCCCCTTGTCCTATTGCTGAATGAGAAGCTTTCACTGTGTAGTAAAATCCCTTTTTCTCACTGAAGGGAGGGAGCAGGACATGATTGGTGGTTGGACCAGCCTTGGAGCAACCTGGGCTCTTGGAAGGTGTCCCTGCCCATGGAAAGGGGTGGAAATGAATCACCTTGGAGGTTCGTCCCCACTCAAACCACTCTGTGTTTCTCTGCAGAGCCATTTCTGGGTGTCCCCCACTCAGCTGAGTCTGTGCCAGGGCACACACTGGTGCCAATAAAGAGGAAAAGGGGCACATTCTTCCAACCTTTGGGGCAAGGTGGGGGCAGGAGCTCAGGGGTTGGTGAGTTGGGGGTCTCTGCAGCAAGGCAGCTTGGCTGGTGCTCCTCTGGCTGCCCCTGACCATCCTGGTGGAGCTGGGATGTCCCAGCTCAGCCTCCTCATTGCCAGGGGCTCCTCTGGCTGCCCCTGACCATCCTGGTGGAGTTGGGATGTCCCAGCTCAGCCTCCTCATTGCCAGGGTCTCCTCTGGCTGCCCCTGACCATCCTGGTGGAGCTGAGATGTCCCAGCTCAGCCTCATCATTCCCATTCCAGCAGCAGGTGGAAAACCCTCTGGAATTTATCAGTGACCTGCCCTCTTTGCCCACACTCAGTCACCCTCCTGCAGTCCTGGCACCACAAGGAGCTGCCATATCACCCCTTCTTTCCCTTGTGGATAAATCCAATATCAGGGGGCTGTTGATGAGGGGTTTGCTGATTATCTGGTCATTAAAAACCACAGCTCAGCTGTTTCTTTATTGATTAAATCAGCATTGAGAGGGGAAAGATGTGGATGCTGCCATAAATTAACTGGTTATTGGGGATTTTTGCTGCTGTAGAGACCCACCTAAAGCCCCGTGTTTAATCCTTCATTTAACCACTGATATTTCCCCCAGGAATAATAAATCCATTTGCCTATTTTGGGGTTGTGTTTTGTTGGTGGAAACTCTAACTGAGATGGGCATGAAATTAGAGAAGCTGCTTCTTGCAAAGCTCTCCCACCTGAGGCCAGCAAGAAAACCTGCCGGGCATCAGCACGAGTGGAAAAAATGAAACCTGATCGTCCAGTTCAGCTCAAGAGGAAGAAATTGCAGCTTTTGTTTTGGATTCTGATGAGATGTGAAGCTCTGCAGGTGTATTTATAACCCCCCTGACCCCCTTGGGTGCTGGGGGTGGGTGTGAAACACAAACGTTTGGGGAGACTTTCCAGGTCTCTTTCTCACAGCTGAGAGCTCGTTAAAACAAAGCAAATGCGGTCAATCAAATTGGCTGCTAAAATGTGCCCAGCAGCTCCATTGGGGGGGTTAAAAATCCCAAATTGCTGGAGGTGCTGAGCGGAGTAACAGCATTGCTGTGACCTCTGGTGTTTGGAACTATTGATGACGATGATGATGATGATAATAATGATAATATAAAAAGAAATAATAATAATAAAGAAATAATACTAAAAATAATTATAATAAAATAATAATAGTAAATAATAATAAAAATAAATAATAATAAAAATAATAACAAAATAATAATAATAAAATAAATAATAAAAATAATAAAAATAATAATAATGAAATAATGATAATAATGATAATAATTATAATATTAATATTATTAATAATAATAATCATCATCATCATCATCATTTGGGAGAAATTTTGTGGTTTCCCTGATGAAGGGACATGGAAGGTGCCAGAGGGCCCAGTTTTAATGCCTGGGGAAATATTGCAGCTGGATGTGTCTCTGGAAGGTGACAAAGGTGACCCTCACTCTGCAGGTCACCCTCCTGCCCAAAGTGTTTCCTTGTGGCATGAAAATTCTGGACTTTTTAATTTCTACATCAACAAGCAAAGATACCTGTAGAGAAATTTTTTTTTTAAAAAAAAGAGGAGGAAGGGGAAAGAAGAGTCTTGTCTTATCTTGCCTGTGCAGATGTTGGATTGTTCTGTGTATCAAATTAATTGCCCTACTGAGGAGACACCAATAATCCTGCAGCAGCCTGGAGAGGCTTTGCTGCCACACTGGGCACCTCTGGATTTGCCACTGCTTTAATCCATATTAAAGGAATGAAATGCAACCCAGAGCTCTTTGCTACGAGCCCTTTTATTGAATAATTTCACTCAGATAACCGTTTATTACCCAGTTCCTGTTTCCCTTCCCTTTGGCTTTCTGCTCTCTGGGTGTTCAGAGGGAAAAGTGGCTTTTTTTTTCCTTGGAACAGAGATAAAAATCAGCATTGTGGGCACAGAGGGGGGCACAGCCAGGGGCAAACCCCCCCTGGTGCCCCCAACTTGCTGTTTGTGCCCTTCAGGCACTGGAGGGAATTTTGGCTGGAATCCCATTTAATGGGTTTTTCCCTCCTGGCTGTGCTGCCCCTGGAGCTGCAACAGGACTGAGCTTTGCACTCCAGTTCCTTGCACAGCAAATGGAGCACAAAGTGCCAAGTGCTGAGTCAGGCCCAGCAGAAATGGGGGGGATTTGTCTCTCTCTTTTTATTTTTGCTGCGTTCGGGCTTTCAGCCTCTCACAGACACATCCTGTGCATCTTCTGAGAGAATATGATCAGTCAAAAGGCTGTTAAAAATCATACCATAAAACCCAGGAACTGCTCAGGTGCTGCTGAGCAAGACCAGAAATCCCTTTGTTGCTCCTCAAGTTGTTCAGCTCATGGAAGGAGGGAGGAAAACTGGAAGCAAACCAGTAGGATGGTTCTTTCCTTTGGTGGAAATGCTGCAGAGCAGAGAAGGATGAGCCCCAAAAGGTGCAGGAATTTATAATGAACCTCATAAATCCCTTTGGATGGAGCTGGGAAGTTGCCTGAAAATTCAGACAAACCCTCTGCCCCTTTCCCTGGGGTTTATTGTGGGATGTGAAGCCCCAGAGTGGAGGAGTC
This sequence comes from Sakesphorus luctuosus, assembly GCA_013396695.1. Classification (NCBI taxonomy): domain Eukaryota; kingdom Metazoa; phylum Chordata; class Aves; order Passeriformes; family Thamnophilidae; genus Sakesphorus; species Sakesphorus luctuosus. Next base: position 22,871 of record VWZD01013044.1, read on the forward strand.
TCTGCTATTTGTGAGCCTGAACTTCCAGTTTGTACTTACTGTTCAGTTCCTGCTGCTGATATTTTTATTTTATTGCAGCCTGCCTGACCTTGACTAGCAGCAAAGTCTGTGCTTCGTTCCATGTTTACCCAGGAAAATGGGATATTTTTTTACAGGAACCAGGGAGCAGAAACTGCAACATTCACAGCAAATTACCCAGCCCTTCATTAGCACAAGAGGTTGCAGAGCCTTCCCTTAATTAGCTCGGCTGGTACGTGCCTGAAATAGGATTTGGAGTGAAGAAAGTGGCAGAAAGAAGGAACCAAAAGGAAAAAAAAGGCTGAGAGAAAGAAATCCTGATCTCCAGGGCAGGATGGGTGGGGGCTGGTGGGATCCAGCACAGGAGATGAGGGAAAAAAATCGAGAGGAAATCCCATTTGCAAATCCCCAGAACCATCAAGTGACAACATTACAGTGCCAGAATAACCTGGAGGTGTCTATTTAATAAAATATTTTATAAAATATGATATAAAATATGATCAAGGCATGGAGAAGCTTTGCTGCTTGGTGTGGTTTATTGTGAGAGAGGGTTTTTGGGTGCAGAGCAGAGCAGAGATGCTGCTGGGATGGTGCAGGGTCACAAACCAGGCTCAGCTCTGCCCCTCCTGCTCTCAAAGGAGGCATTTCAACAAGAATTAGCTTGCTGATTAGTGCAATTAATGCGCTAATCACCCTTTTGGGGCTGGATGGTTTTATTTACAGGTTATTTTGCAATCTCTGGATATCCAGAGCCCTGTGGGGCTGAAGGAGGGTGGATTTAGATGGGATATTGGGAAGAAAAGCCTCAGTGTGGTCCATTTTTTCATCTCTGTGGGCCAGGAAGGGTTAAAATTCCTGCTGGGTTAAGGACAAAATTCAGCACAACCACAAACTGTGCCCAAACCACCTTCCCTCCTCCTGGGGAATGTGGGAAGGGGAAGCTGAGCCCCCCTCCTGCCCCAGGGCTGGGCTGAGCTGCAGCAGGTTCTGCTCAGAGAGGATCCCATGCCTGGGCACCCTCAGCCCACCCTCCTCCTGCAGCCTGGCAGTGCCAGGGCTGTGTTGGGCATCCCAGGAGGGCTGCCAGGCTGAGCAAAAGCTCCTCTCACAAAGAGCAAAGAGCCTCGGGGAGCAGCTCTGCTGTACAAGGACGAAACTCTTGTCGTGCACAAATCGCAGTGTGGGAACACCAGGAGACACCTCCGAGGGTCTTGTTGATGCTGCAATTGTTGCATGAAGGGTTTGTGGGGCTGCCTGGCACTGCAGCCCCCTCGGAGAGGGTGCTGAGGGGCACCACGCCAAAAACCAAGCAGGTTCCACTGGCAGGGTGGGCACTGCAGCCCCTCAGGCCAGCCCTGCTGTGCCTTCTGTGCCCCCTGTGCCAGGGTGGGCACTGCAGCCCCTCAGCCCAGCCCTGCTGTGCCCTCTGTGCCAGGATGGGCACTGCAGCCCCTCAGCATAGCCCTGCTGTGCCTTCTGTGCCCTCTGTGCCAGGGTGGGCACTGCAGCCCCTCAGCATAGCCCTGCTGTCCCCTCTGTGCCCTCTGTGCCAGGGTGGGCACTGCAGCCCCTCAGCATCGCCCTGCTGTGCCCTCTGTGCCAGGGTGGGCACTGCAGCCCCTCAGCCCAGCCCTGCTGTGCCCTCTGTGCCAGGGTGGGCACTGCAGCCCCCCAGCCCAGCCCTGCTGTGCCCTCTGTGCCAGGGTGGGCACTGCAGCCCCCCAGCCCAGCCCTGCTGTGCCCTCTGTGCCAGGGTGGGCACTGCAGCCCCTCAGGTCAGCCCTGCTGTGCCCTCTGTGCCCTCTGTGCGAGGGTGGGCACTGCAGCCCCTCAGCACAGCCCTGCTGTGCCCTCTGTGCCCTCTGTGCGAGGGTGGGCACTGCAGCCCCCCAGCCCAGCCCTGCTGTGCCCATTGTGCCAGGGTGGGCTCCTGAGCAGCAGAACCCCTTCCCTGGGTATCACAGGGAAACTTGAACCACCCAGAGCAATTTTCTTGCTGATCCCTCCACTGAGCCTCCTGCTGCTCGTGGGGTTATTTTTAAACCTTGCCAGTGTGGTGGTAGTGAGGGAGAAGCTGCTTAATTACTGCAGATAAAATAAATCAGGGGAACCTCATTGCGATGCAGACAGACGAGACAAGGCTGACTCCACTCCCTGAGTCATCCTGCCAAGAAAGGCTCTTCATTGCAGGCTCAGGGAACAGGAGGCACTGCAGGCTTTGGGGTCCAGGGGTGGCTGAAGGATCCAGACAGATGATGTCATGTTGCTGTGCTGGTTTAAAGGTGAACCTGCAGGAGCAATGAACCCACCACAAGAGAGATTCTAAGTCAGAGTTACAATTTAATAACAATATCACAAGAAATGCAATGGCACAAAGAGAAATTGGGTTTAACCCCCAAGCCCAGCAGTCTAACCCAGCCCCCTGGGGCACAAACACAGGGGGGTTTGGTGGCCCCTGTGCTGAGCCCCACGGGGTTCCCCCGAGTGGAAAGGAAAAGGAGGGGCCAAAGCTGTTGGTGCAGATGATGGCCCAGTCTGGGGGAGAGTGGTGGGCTCCTCCTGTGCAGGCTCTGCTCCTCCTCTGGATGCCAGGAGTGGTGCCAGAGGCGGCCAAAGGCCAAGATTGTCTCCCCTCAGGTGCGGGTGGGAGCCCCCAGTGGGTCCCCCAGGGCAGGGAGTTGCAGCCTGGGGGATGTGACTCTGGGCCTCAGGGGGGATTTTGGACTGGTTGCTGGCCCCTGAGCAGAGCTGAGCCCTCAGGTGGGTGTGGAGGTGCCAAGGAGTCCCTGCAGGGGAGTTCTCCCAGCTCCTCTGCCAGGCTTCTTTCCCAGCCAGCTGCCAGGCTGAGGGCTCAGCTGTGCCCTGGGCAGCTGCTGCCAATGGGCCATTGGGAAGAGTTACTGGGCAATGGCCCAGAGGGTTTAGAATGCCCAGCTTTGGTCATCCCCACACAGGGACAAACTGGGCTCACCTGCTCAACTGGTTCAGCTTCCTTGGAGAGGAGCTGCAAAAAAAGGAAGAGTCACGGAAAGACTCCTGAGTGGGTCTGAAATCTGATTTTCCTTTGTGGTCAGACTGATGGAGTCTGTCAGGTGTATCTTTAGAAAACCTATTTATAAGATGCAATTATTGTTGGGAGCTGTGTCAGTCCTTGGATCCAAAGGTGGTTTGCTAATTTGGGTGTGTAAATAAATGAATCAGAGGCTGATAACTCAATGACCACAGCAGTGACTTCAAGTGTAGAGGAATTCTGTGTCCATCCCCAATTCCAGAGCCTGGGTAAGTCACCTCTCTAATGGCATCACTTTTTGAGATGATATAAAACCTCCTGGAGAGCCAACAAAGGTCCTAAACTGTGTCCTTGAGACCTGGCACTTGTCCTGTCCAGAGCATGGAGAGCTTTGCCCAAGGTCTGGTGCCAGTTGGGTTGTTCTGTGCCCAGCTTTGGGCACCCAGATCTGCAGCCTCAACCTTTAGAGATTTTGTGGTGTCAGCCCACAGAAGGGATGAGAAATCTGCCAGAAGAGCCTTAAATCTTTTATGGAGCTGAAAATGCAGAACCAGAGAAAGAAGCAGAAGGTGGAGCACACCAAGGTGTGTCCAGGGGAGGGATCCCCCCAACTGCTGCAGGTGGGTCCCCCCTCCCCATGGGGAGGGCAGAGAGAGCCAGAAACTTCTGTTTCATGCAGAGCAAATCCCTCTGCCTGTGGGTGGATGCCACAGAATCCTGAGATCACTGAAACCCTCCCAGCCCATGGAGCCCACCTTGTACCCGATGCCCACCTTGGAAAAGCCCTCCCAGCCCATGGAGCCCACCCTGTGCCCAATGCCCACCTTGGCAAAGCCCTCCCAGCTCCTGGAGCCCACCCTGTGCCTGATGCCCACCTTGTCCCCCAGCCCATGGAGCCCACCCTGTGCCCGATGCCCACTTGGCAAAGCCCTCCCAGCCCATGGAGCCCACCCTGTGCCTGATGCCCACCTTGGCAAAGCCCTCCCAGCCCACGGAGCCCACCCTGTGCCTGATGCCCACCATGTCCCCCAGCCCAGAGCACTCAGTGCCACGGCCAGTCCTGCCTTGAGCACCTCCAGGGATGGGGATTCCACTCCAAACCTCCCTGGGCAGCCCCTTCCAAGGCCTGCCCACCCTTTCCATGGAGAAATTCCTCCTGCTGTGTCCCCTGCCCCTGCCCTGGCCCAGCCTGAGGCTGTGCCCTCTGCTCCTGTCCCTGTGCAGGGATTGCAGAGCCAGAAGGTGCCCCCTGAGCCTCCTTTTCTCCAGCTGAGCCCCCCCAGCTCCGACAGCTCCCTCGGGAGTTCTCCAGCCCCTTCCCAGCTCCGTTCCCATCCCTGGACATGCTCCAGCCCCTCCATGTCCTCCCTAAATCGAGGCTCCCAGACCTGGCACAGCCCTGGAGTTGCCCCAGCAGTGCCAGCACAGGGGGACAATCCCTGCCCTGCTCCTGCTGCCCCCCTGGTTTTGCTCCAGTTGGATTATTCCCTGCACATCCCCACCTTCATGTGGTTTATACAGATGGAACTTCCACTTGCACAGCAACACGTGGATTCTTCTTGCCTGCTCCTGTTTTTATTTTTTATTTTATTTTTGAGGGCTGGTTTTTGAGTGTAAATTGTCAATAACTGGTTTAATTTTATTTTTTTTTTATCTTTAGTGTTTGATTTTTTTCTTCCCTCTTTCCTATGGCTCACAGGAAGTTCCTTCCCATCTGTTCTCTCCATATGGTTTTGGTGGCAATTTCCACGCTGAGTTATGGTTGGGATACTGCATTGCAATTTAAAGAAAAGGAAAAAAAAAGAAAAATCGTTTCTCTGGGCCAAGTGGGGTTGAACTGCACCTAAAAAAAAAAGAAGAAAAGCCAACCCCCCCC
>VWZD01013044.1:28977-39388 GCA_013396695.1 Sakesphorus luctuosus
AGCAGCTTTTTTTTTTTTTTTTTTTTGCTGCAGCAGAGCAAGAAAAAGCCTCAATGCCAACAGACCAAGCAGCTCCTGGAGTTTTTTAGCTTATTCTGCCCCTTCCTATTGGCATTTTTATTTGATGATCTCAACTATTTGCTCATGGTATTCCCTCCCTATTTTTCCCTCCTCAGTCCTCACCATGGACCTGTTTCTTTGCTTGCATTTTGTTCCCAACCCCCCCAAAATGCAGCATTTCCAAGTGCTAAAACCCAAAGTGGAAGGGAGGGTTTGACTGGAACACCAAGGCAGGGGTGGTGGCAGCTCATTAGTTCTTATAATTAGCACTGCAGGGTCAGTGGGCTCAGATTAGTCCCTGTTTGGGGAAATCAAAGCCAAGCTCAGGGTCCTGCTGGGGCAGGGAGTGGTTTCTGCTTAAATTCTGTGGTTCTGGGGGTGAAATACCAGTGGAAATGGAAAAAGAGAGACGAAATCCTACCAGGAACACCAAAGCAGGGACTGAGAACTGGGAACCTGCCATTGCCCAAGCAAAAAACCTCATTTGTTTTAAAACAAAGAAAAAAAATCCTGCTAAAAATGCATCAAAACTGAGAGCAAGTTTGGGCACGAACTCAAAGCAAGTTTGCAGGAGGTGAATGTTTGGGGTTGCTAAACCACCTTCTCCTGCTCTGTGGTATCTTTTGTTTGCTGAATGTCACCAATTAATTCTGAATTTTATGAACCAGAAGCAGAAAAAAAAAAAAAAAAGAAGAAACAAAACCCCAAACTGTCTCCAGAATGAGTTTTAAAATTAACCTGCACAAAATAAATCTAATTTCAGTGCATCTCTTCAAAGGCACAGCCTCTCTCTGGCCGGGCAGTGATGTGATTATGTCTTTAAATCTCTTTATTCTCCCTTAGATTTTTTTTCCCCCATGCAGAAAACCCCACCCATCTCTCTGCAGTGTCTGCAGCGCGAATTGGAGAGTCCATGGGGACATCCAGGTCAGCATGAGCAGATCTGACATCAGCCTGCAGATGATGCCCACGACCAAACAAGCGCTGCAGTTGTTTTTTTTTTCTCTCTTTCCTCCCCCTCCTTCTGCCGGGATGAAACGAGTCTCAAATGGCAACTCTGAGAGCTGTTCAGATGCCTTTGCAGGGAGGGTTGGCCAAACTGCCCTGCCTGGGGTGGAGGGACCTGTGGGGTGGGACAAGGTGGGTTTGGTGGTGGGTGTTGGTGGGGATGGAAGAGGAAGGACCTGAGAGATGATGATGATGATGCAGAGAGGGAGAATGAGGCTGACAATGAGAATTTTCAGCAGCAGAAAAGGAGTGTTGAGGCTCAGACTTTGCTGCCTCTGCTCTCTGTCTCCACAACTCCTCTGTCTACTCCTAGAAAAGAATTTGCCCTGGACTGGGGAGATGTGGGATGGGTCAATGTGGGTTTGCTGGTGAGTGTTGGTGGGGGATGGAAGAGGAAAGACCTGAGAGATGATGATGATGATGCAGAGAGGGAGAATGAGGCTGACAATGAGAATTTTCAGCAGCAGAAAAGGGGTGTTGAGGCTCAGACTTTGCTCCCTGTGCTGAGATTCTCCACAACTCCTCTGTCTACTCCTAGAGAAGAATTTGCCCTGGATTGGGGGTGTGTGGGGTAAGACAATGTGAGTGTTGGTGGGGGATGGAAGAGGAAAGACCTGAGAGATGATGATTATGATGAAGAGAGGAAGAATGAGGCTGACAATGAGAATTTTCAGCAGCAGAAAAGGGGTGTCGAGGCTCAGACTTTGCTCCCTGTGCTGAGATTCTCCACAACTCCTCTGTCTACTCCTAGAAAAGAATTTGCCCTGGATTGGGGAGGTGTGGGGTGGGACAAGGTGGGTTTGCTGGTGAGTGTTGATGGGGGATGGAAGAGGAGGACCTGAGAGATGAGGATGATGATGCAGAGGAAGAATGAGGCTGAAAATCGGAGTTTTCAGCAGCAGAAAAGGGGTGTTGAGGCTCAGACTTTGCTGCCAGTGCTGAGATTCTCCACAACTCCTGTGTCTACTCCTAGAGAAGAATTTGCCCCGGACTGGGGGTGTGTGAGATGGGATAATGTGGGTTTCATGCTGAGTGTTGCTGGGGAAGGGACGAGGAAGCACCTCAGAGATGAGGATGATGATGCAAAGAGAAAGAATGAGGCTGAAAATCGGAGTTTTCAGCAGCAGAAAAGGGGTGTTGAGGCTCAGACTTTGCTGCCAGTGCTGAGATTCTCCACAACTCCTCTGTCTCCTCCTAGAGAACAAAAAAATTGCCCTGAATTGGTAAATCTCCACCAAACTCCTTTTTGCTTCTGCCCCCAGCAGGCCCTGCCTGCACTTTAATCTTCTTTTCCTCCTAGATCAGTAAATTAAGACACAGCTCCAAACTCTCCAATTTCCTGTGCTTTTCCCAACCTCAGGGCCTCTCTCTTCCCTCCTCGTGCTATTTTTACAGCACTCCAATTATTCTGCTCTCCCTGGAATTCTGCCTGGTGTGTCCTTGGGGCAAACTGAGCTCCCCAACCCTAAGCCCAGCTTTACACTGGTGGAATTCGCTGGAATTGACCTTAATTTCCCACCTTGGGGATGACGTGGAGCCCTCAGGAGGTTGTGAAAGCAGCTGGAATTGTTGTGCTCCACAGCTTTGGAGTGAGGTGGAACCCCCTGAGATTCCTGCAGTTCCCATGGAATGGGACCTCCTGTGACACCTTTGGGGCCACCAAAGAGGGGGCAGGGGGAGAGGTTAAACCTGAGAGCTGCTGGTTTAGGTGGAGCAGAAACTGGGGAAGGAGGGAATTGGTGCAGGAAGGGGTCAGGATTGGCTCAGAGCAGGTGGAAAGTGGCCCTGCCCAGGGCATGGGGTGGAAGAAAATGATCCTTAAGGTCCCTTCAAACCCAAACCAGCCCATGGCTTTGATTTCCTGACAAGCTCCAAGAGGTGTCTGCACTCCCAGTGACCATAAATGCAATAAATCAGCACTGGGGTGCCCAAATCTGGGCTCAATAAATCCAACCCAAAGTGCAGGAAAACCTGAGGGCTTCGTGGGGATCTGGGAACCCATTCTGGGTCCATCTCTCTGATTCCAGAATTGCTGCTGGGCCAGGGAAGGCTCTGCCCTCCCTTTCTACAGCTGGGCATGGATTAACAGAGCCAGGTTTAACTGGGGAGGGCTCTGCTCTCCCTTCCTGCTGCTGGGCATGGATTAACAGAGCCAGGTTTAACTGGGGAGGGCTCTGCTCTCCCTCCCTGCTGCTGGGCATGGATTAACAGAGCCAGGTTTAACTGGGGAGCTGCTGAGCCAGGTTTAACTGGAGAGGGCTCTGCTCTCTCTTCACTGCTGGGCATGGCTTGGCAGAGCCAGGTTTAACTGGGGAGGGCTCTGCTCTCCCTTCACTGCTGGGCTTGGATTAGCAGAGCTGGCTCTAACTGGGAAGGGCTTTGCTCTCCCTTCACTGCTGGGCATGGATTAGCAGAGCCAGGTTTAACTGGGGAGGGCTCTGCTCTCCCTTCACTGCTGGGCATGGATTAACAGAGCCAGGTTTAACTGGGGAGGGCTCTGCTCTCCCTTCACTGCTGGGCTTGGATTAGCAGAGCTGGCTCTAACTGGGAAGGGCTTTGCTCTCCCTTCACTGCTGGGCATGGATTAGCAGAGCCAGGTTTAACTGGGGAGGGCTCTGCTCTCCCTTCACTGCTGGGCATGGATTAACAGAGCCAGGTTTAACTGGGGAGGGCTCTGCTCTCCCTTCACTGCTGGGCTTGGATTAGCAGAGCTGGCTCTAACTGGGAAGGGCTTTGCTCTCCCTTCACTGCTGGGCATGGATTAGCAGAGCCAGGTTTAACTGGGGAGGGCTCTGCTCTCCCTTCACTGCTGGGCATGGATTAACAGAGCCAGGTTTAACTGGGGAGGGCTCTGCTCTCCCTTCACTGCTGGGCTTGGATTGGCAAAGCCAGGTTTAACTAGAGAGGGCTCTGCCCTCCCTTCACTGCTGGGCTTGGATTAGCAGAGCCAGGTCTAACTGGGGATCAGCAGAGCCAGGTTTAACTGGGCTAAACAAGAGATCAAAGCCACTGGGGTGGCTGTCCCTTAATCCAAGGGCAGGGCTGGCACTGCCACAGTGTCCCCTGAAGGGTGACACGCTCGGGCAGTGCCCGGAGGGCTCTCGGCTCCCTGCAGAGTCCCATTAGCTCCCTGTGGGCAAACCATTCTGGCCTGGAGGAGGCACCTCCTACAAAGAGCTTTCGTTTATTATTTCCCTGATTTGAACGTTTTCCAGCACTTGAATGCAGCAAAAGTGACATTTAGGAAACAAATTGGGACATAACTCTGAGTTCTGGAGGCTGCTGGAACAGAGAATCCTGGGCAAGGGCAGAGGGAAAAACTACTAAACATCCTCCTCAAAGCCATAACCTTTCTGAGCCACGAGGAGACAAATATTTTGAAGTTTCTCTGCATTTATAGATGCAATACATTAATTTTAGTCCTGCTTTTTTTCCCCCTCTTGTGGAAATTGCAGAGTGACATGAAGAAGATGGCAGGCCAAGATCAGTTAGGGAATTATGCTAATTCCTCTAACCTCGTTTTTTTCTCATTATGGTCTTGAGAGGGAGGGAAATAAAAGCATTGACTATGATTGTAGAAGACTTTTATTAACTTTTTTTTTTTGCAGTGCATTGCACATTCCATGGCAATAATGGGAATGCAGGAGGGCAAAAGGTGGTACCTTGATGTGGGGCAAGATGAAAGAGGGGAACTGCCTTTAATGGAGTCCTTCAGCAGGAATCTGACATTCTCACACTTTAATTTAATGTAATTTTATGGCAGGAATTGGTCCAGAAAAGCTTCTCCAAGAGCTGAGGCATCTGCAGGAATATTTCATGGAGGGACAAGACAAAGGGAAGGGCTTTGCACTGAAACAGGGCAGGGTTTGGTGGGATACGTGGGGGGAAATCCTTCCCTGGAGGGTGGGGAGGGATGGGATGGGATTCCCAGAGAAGCTGTGGCTGCTCCAGCCCTGGGAGTGTCCAAGGCCAGGTTGGAGCCCCCTGGGTCCAAACCAGCCATATTTCCACTCAGAAGCAGAGTCATGGAATACCAGAATAGTTTGGGTTGGAGGGACCTTGAAGTCCACCCAGTTCCACCCCCTCCCACTGTCCCAGGGTGCTCCAACCTGGCTTTGGACACTCCCAGGGATGGGGCAGCCACAACTTCTCTGGGAATTCCATCCCATCCCTCCCCACCCTCCCAGCCAGGAATTCCTTCCCAATATCCCAACTCTCCCAGCCCTCTGACAGTTTGAAGCCATTCCCCGTGTCCTGTCCCTCCATCCCTTGTCCTCAGTCTCTCTCCATCTTCCCTGTCAGCCCCTTCAGGTCCTGGAAGGTCAAATTAGACCACCCCAAACCTTCTCCTCTCCAGGCTGAACATTCCCAATTCTCTCAGCCTTTGGATGAAGTGTGGGGGATGATTCCTCTTGAATGTGGATCCCCAAAACCCACCATGCCAGTGCCAACCTTCCTTGGCTGAATTTAGGATTATTTTTTTTCCTTCTGGCTGATTTTTCCCTGTTTTCCTTGGGATGGCACCAGTGCCAGGCAGGGCAGAGCCGAACCTGGGCAACCCCACCTTCAGGAGTGACAATCAGCATAGAACGGATTGGGTTGGAAAAGATCTCTGAGATCATCAGGTCCAACCTTTGGTCCATGTTTGAGGAGCTGCAGAGCTGGCACACAGTGCCTGTGGTGCCCAGAGGGCTCCCTGAGCCCCGATTTCCAGGTCCCAGAGCCACTCAAGGGAAATTCAGGCTGCCTGGAACTCCCTGTTCCTTCCACACCAATATTGTCTCATTAAGGAAGTGAGTGGTGATAAAATCTCCCAACTCCAGCCAGGCTTTGTCTTTGAATGAGCTTTCAGTCCTGACTCTTTTCTTCTGATAACCTTGGCAAAGCTCCAGAAACACTTAATTAATTGGCTTCCTTGGAATCTGCAGAATTTTTTTGTGTCCCTGAGCAGAGTTTATCTTTGGAACAGCATAACAAGGTGCTGAGGGAACAGTTTCTGTCTCTGGTGGCTTCCCCAGCACATGTGACCTCCTGCTGTGCCCAGGTCACCTGGCATTTTCCAGGACACAAGGGGAGATGGATAACTCAGGATGCAAATCCTCAGAGGATGGTGAGGGGCTTGGGATGGAATTCCCAGAGCAGCTGTGGCTGCCCCATCCCTGGGAGTGCCCAAGGCCAGGCTGGAGCACCCTGGGACAGTGGGAGGTGTCCCTGCCCAGGGCAGGGGTGGAATGGGATGATCTTTAAGATCCCTCCCAACCCAAATCACTCCATGATTCCATCATTTTGTAAAACCCTGGAGCTGTTAATGGTTAATAATATCAGTTTAGTTCAGAGTCCTGGGGAGGACAAGGCTGCTCATGTGATGGGGGTTGAAGCCCCTGAAAAGCCTCTAAAAGGGTCAATTGAGAACCTTGTCTGTGGAGATCACAGAATCATAGAATGGATTGGGTTGGAAAAGCCCTCCCAGATCATCAAGTCCAACCCTTGGGCCAACTCCAGTCCCGTCACCAGATCATGGCACTCAGTGCCATGGCCAAGCTCAGCTTCAAAACCTCCAGGGATGGGGAATCCACCCCCTCTCTGGGCAGCCCATTCCAATCCCTCAGCACTCTCTCTGCAAAGAAGTTTTTTCCCATCTCCAACTTCAATTTCCCCTGGCAGAGCTTGAGCCCCCCGTGCCCCCTTGTCCTATTGCTGAGTGCCTGGGAGAAGAGACCAACCCCCAGCTGGCCACAACTTCCCTGATGTGGCACTTCCAGACAGTNCAGAGATCAGTGTCATGACAGGAGTTTGCCCCCAAACTCTGGCAATGAAAGGAGTGAGCACAGAGGGGAGGGCTCAGCTCAGCTCAGGGAGTTTTTCTCAGCCTGGGCTGTGCTCACTGCAATTATTAACCGCCTGATTAAGTGTTTGATGTTCTTCCCAGCCAAGTTATCAACATGTTCAACATTCATTTGCCTTGTAGTGCTTTATGCAGCTTTCATGCCCCATAAAATGCTTGTTAAGTGCTGGGGATGTCTAATAAGGGTGTTTTCAGCAGCTCCCTCAGGTTCAAAGAGGTTGGAAACACGAAGGAATAAACTTTCTTGGACAGGAGGGGGTGAAGCAGCTGGTCCTTGGTGGAGAAAGGATCTTGAAATGATAAAGAAAGAGAGAAAAGGAGCTTTAATTTAGTGTGTCAGTGGCACAGATTGGAAGTGGCATTGAGGTTTATGCAGTGATTGGGTTTCCTTTAATATGAACAAATGAAGAGCTCTTGTGTTGAGTAATGAGAAAGCCAATTCAGCAGGAGCAGGTCTTAGTTCATTTTTATTTGTGCCCTCATTGCCTTTGAAGGCAGGAGTGATTCCCCTGCTCATTTTAGGACAGATAAAGTCGTGCATGTATTTATTGAGCTTTGGCAGCTGCAAAGTGGGGAACAAATGGGGGGTTTGTTCTTTTTTGAACGGCTCATCGACAAAAGGAGGCGGGGGAAGAGTCTCCAGAACAGCTCAGGAACTCAGGGAAGCTCCAAGCAACGTTGCTTTACATTATTACTGCAATTTTATGGACCAGTGGAAAGCAAAAAAAAGTCCATTCCTCATGCCCTGAACTACTCTGAGTTGTAAATCAATAACCAGCTAATGGCAGTGGGTTTAACTCCCTTCCTGCTGGATCCTTGTCCTGTTATTAAACACCTGCAAACTGAAAATTCAGCAGGAGCAGAGGGGGGAAAATGATCTTGTCTGAGGGTTGGGTTTGTCCCAGAACTGAAATACAAAACATGATTTCAGATTATTGTTTGATGTAAAGGTTTGCAATGGAATTGTTGATTTTTTCTTTTTTTTTTCTTTTTTTTTTTTGTTTGGGTTTGGTTTGGTTTGGTTTTGGTTTTGCCTTTGGTTTTGGTTTTGCCTTTGTTTTTGGTTTTGGTTTTTTTTTTTCCAATGAATTTATTTGTTCAAGGAAGAACTGGATGTGGCTCTCAGTGCTCTGGGCTGGTTGGGAAGGTGGGATTTGGTCACAGGTTGGGTTTGGTCTTGGAGGGCTTTTCCAACCTCAGGGATTCTCTGGAATCCAAGCCTCAGGAAGAGTTTGAATGCAAGATGAGCATTTCTAACAATGAAACAAAATAAAAGCTGTGGGAGGGTGGTTTGAGTCAGGAGAAGGGGACCTGGCACAGGTGGCAATGGGAAAGGGTTTGAGGGTGCCCAAGGAATTAAAAGTAAAGAAAATTAATGGCAGATCTGGATGCTGAAGCACATCAGACCTTCACTTTGGGCTGGGAATGTAATTTGCTTCAATTCCTGGCTATAATTTGCTTTAATTCCTGGCTATAATTTGCTTTAATTCCTGCCTATAATTTGCTTTCCATCATTCCTACTGAGCAGTTTCTCTGTTCCAACCTGCCCCTGCCAGGGGTCTGATCACGTTTTCCTCAGCCTGAGTGGCCTTTACTCTGTAAACACACAAAGCCTTTGTTTGTAGGGGGTTGTTTTATAAATATCCCTGCCGTGTTTACCAGCCTTTACCACAGGCTAAAATTAGCAGTGGGAGCAGAGCATTAATCAATGGGGCTCCAGAGCTGGCATCGGGCTGGGCTGTCTCACAGAGAGGCAGAGCTGGCAGGAAAACTTGCCAAAGCCCTGAATTAAATGAAGTTTCAGCTGAGTAAGTGGCCAGAGTGGGTGACTTGAGCTGGAGGAGGGACTGAGCTGCCTCATCTCCCACTTGGGTTAAACCTTCTCCATTGCAAAGAATTCCTTCTCTTTTTCCAATTCCTTTGGAAAATTGTCTCATTATGTCCACGATGGGCTGTTCCTTTTTGCCAAGAAAGCCTTTGTAGTTTTGCCTTAACTGCTTGAACTCTTCAATAAAACAACAAGAGGGGGAAAAAAGCCAACAAAGCCCAAAATTCCCCCTGATCTTTGTGGCCTCCCTGCCTTGTCTTCAGGAGCTGCATCAACCCATCCCAGTGGCTCAGCCCATCCTTGAGGCTCAGCTCCATTCCCCTTCCAAGCAGGAATGATTTTTCCCCACTGTTTTCTGCAGACAAAGGGATTTTTTTTATGCAGCAGAGTAAGAAGAGCTGCACCAGCACTGAAAAAATGCAATTATTGGCTGCACATCCCTTCTCCAGACTGTCATGTTTTCTGATACCCACTCTAACTTGGGTCACAATTGATTGTTTCTGCCCTGGACTGTAATTAAGATTTCTCAGAGCCAGCACTGCCCTTGCCTGGTGAAATCCTTCTCCTCCTCCTCCTCCTCCTCCTCCTCCTCCTCCTCCTCCTCCTCCTTGTCCTCCTCCTCCTCATCCTCCTCCTCGTCTTCCTCATAGTCGTCGTCGTCGTCGTCCTCCTCCTCCTCCTCCTCCTCCTGTTCGAGGGGGACTCGCAGGTTGATGCTTTGTCGATACCTTTAATTGGATTCATGGCAGTAACAGAGTCTCAGAATTAACTTTGCAGGGGGCACTGGGTGTGATTTCACAGCCTGAACATGTGTCAGGTCAACTTGGCATGGGAGTTTTAGCGAATTGCCAGATTGTTTGCAAAGGGGGGAGAAGTCTCAGGGAAGAACTCGAAGTATTTGACAACATTCTGACACAACCACGTTCCCCCTGGAGCTGTGCCAAGGTGCCAACTCTCATTCTCCAGCTCTTCTCGTGCATAAGGCTGGTCCTTCTGTCTCACACAGAGCTCTGCAACCTTCAAGAGCTTGTCAAGAGTATTGGAAAGTAGGACAAAGCTGTGCTGTCCTACTAATGTGTTGGAACACTTGGGGTGGGGTTCCTGCCAGTCTAAATGGTATAAACATCTCTGCAGCCTGAGGAGTGAAGTGTCATCCTTTCCCTTCATGCAAATTCAGGGGTTGCTGCAAGAAACTTTGGAGGAAAAGTCACTGCTGGGCTGTGGCTCATGTAATTTCGGTTTAAAACTAGAAATCCCTGGGTGTGAGAGAGGAAGGAGCTGTCAGGAGGTTTGTGCGTGGCTTTGACTTTCTGCCTTGTCATTTATGGAGTGAGATGTTTAATGAGGCAGTTCTGGTTCAGTGAATGAACTTTATTCCTCTTGATTCCCACTGATTTGGAGACCCCTCTGTGGGAAATGGTGAAGATTTTTTAAGATTTCTGATGTGGCCCATGGAGCAAATGCCCTTCAGGTGATTTTTCCTCCCTTTCCAAATGTCTGGGACAATCAATCCAATCCAGTCCAGTCCAATCCAATCCAATCCAGTCCAATCCAATCCAATCCAATCCAATCCAAGCCCTAGAATCACAGAATCATAGCATGAATTGGGTTGGAAAAGCCCTCCCAGGTCATCAAGTCCAACCCTTGGGCCAACTCCAGTCCCGTCACCA
>VWZD01013044.1:39744-72807 GCA_013396695.1 Sakesphorus luctuosus
TCCAATCCAATCCAATCCAATCCGATCTGATCTAATCCAAAGGATCTTCCCCAGGAGCCTCCCAGGTTTGTTTCCTCCCCCTTTACCTTTCCATGACTTTCTGTGTCTGCAGGAGTTTCAACCTGATCCTGGGGAGTGTTTATTTTCAGGAGGGTAAATATTGATGTCAGTGTGGAACAGGAAAGGAGTTTCACCTGGGAGGAAACATTCAGGCAGAGACTCGATGTGCAAGGATTTAATGAACACACAGAGACTCATTTTGGAGCAGTTTTCTCCAGCAAGTGAGGTTTGAGCATGAGGTGGGTGCAGAGCAGTTTTATTTGGTGGGGCCTCACCCTGCTCAGGGTTAATGATGTTCAGTCCTCACTTGGAGAAGAGCATTTAGGAGGTAAATGTTGATTTTTGTCCTGCAGACCTCACACTTCTTCAGCTTTCTGGAATGCATCACACAGCTGATTCCTGAACCTGGAAGGATTTCTGTGTGTTTTTCAGAATTAAGATTGGGCTGTTAACAGTTAACATCTAATTAAAATGTTGTTTCTAAAGCCTATTAAGGATATTAATAATTAAATGACCAGCTGGAGTTCCAGGGAGAAATGCAATGAGTTATAGCAAGGATTCAACTGCAATGCAGAAATCTGGGGGGCTCTCTATGATTTATGATAGATTATTCAGAATTAATCTACATCTGTCCCTTCCTCTGCCCACTGAGTGTTTTACATTCACTCTCAGGTTTCTTTTCCCCCTGTTCTGAGAGGAGGAAATGCTGTCCTGGAGATTTGAGAATGAGAAGTAGTTTAGAAGGTCAGGCTGGGGAAATCTGATGTCATTTGTCCTTTTGGTGGGACAGACAAATGCTGATCCAAGGCTTGGCTGCAGCTCTGCTGTGTCTGCAGGGCTGGGGGAGAAACTGGGATGGGGAGAGGGATGAGGAGAGGGGAGGGACAAGGAGGGGGAGGGATGAAGAGAGGAGAGCGCTGGGGAGAGGGATGAGGAGAGGGCTGGGGAGAGGGATGAGGAGAGAGATGAGAGGGATGAGGAGAGGGATAAGGAGACAGATGAGGAGAGGGATGAGGAGAGGGGAGGGAGGATGAGACTGTGGGTGATTAAATCAATCCACACCAAGACACTGCACTGACTTGAGGGTTTTCAGTCAAGAACTAAACTGACCTCAAGGTTGACCTCAAGAACTAAACTGTGCTCAAGGTTGGGATGTGTTGGAGGGAGAGAACAGTGACCCCACGGAAAACTCAGCTGGGATTGGAATCCCAGAATCTTTGGGGTTGGAAGGGACCTTAAAGGTCATTTGGTTCCAACCCTCAAATTAAACCCAAACCAAAACTAAGCCCAAGTCACACTGTCAGGCAGTTTCAGGGCACTGCAATTGTTGCAACCAGAGTTTTCTGCATTTCCAAGCTGAACATGAGGAAAACCTTTGCCAGCTGTGCCAGGGAGTGCTGGGAGATGGAATAGTTGGCATTTTCCAGGTGAGGAAAAGCTCCTGTGGCTCTGAAAGGGCCGATTTCCAGTCCCACAAAGAGACACATGAATTTCTGCCCCTGGGCTCTTCCATTGACTGAATTCCTGCAGTCCCTGGGGCTCCTGTTGGATTCCTGCTTGGAGGCACCTCTGGCAGGACTCAGGTGGGCAAAAGGAGCTCCCACCCTCTCAGAAGAGCCCAGGAGGCAGTTCCAGGGTGGTGGAACCACCCCCAGACCTTTCACACCCTCCAGGTTGCAGAGGCTCAAGTGGCTTTTTCATCCTGACTCGGTTGAAAGAGGTTTGCAAATTGCTGCCAATTAAAGAGGTTTGCAAATTGCTGCCAATTAAATGGGCCTTTCAAAGGGAGGCGTTGGGAAACATTTCCATTTCTCTGCTGAGTGTCCACATGCTTTTGATTAAGGCCAATATTATGTGGAGATCAGTGTTTGTCTGTGTCATTTTTTCACCCCCGGGATCCAGTGCCATAAATTCCCTGAAGGAGATAATTGGAGTGTGGTTCCATTTAATCCAGCCATTATTTTTCACCTTGACATCGAGTTTCTTGATGCTGCTTTTCCTG
Organism: Sakesphorus luctuosus; assembly: GCA_013396695.1. Classification (NCBI taxonomy): domain Eukaryota; kingdom Metazoa; phylum Chordata; class Aves; order Passeriformes; family Thamnophilidae; genus Sakesphorus; species Sakesphorus luctuosus. Next base: position 41,807 of record VWZD01013044.1, read on the forward strand.
TTAGTTTTTCTTAATTGCTTGTCTTGGCAGCGGGACATTTCAGCTGTCCCAGTGTAATCTCCAATTCCCTCTGGGAATGTTCCAACAAAGCTTTCTGCACACTCAGCCTTTCTGAAAATAAAGCAGATCCCGAGGTTAACATAAGAGGAGCATGCCTGGAGGTCACATTGTGATTTTTTTTTTCCTCTTCATGTAGGAAGGACAAATTTGCCTTGAAATCCTGTCTTTCTGTCGCTGGGTGCCTTGAAAAGAAAATTATCTTGGATGATATTAACGAATTGCTTGGCTGTTTGGAAGCCTCTTTTTGTTTTTTCTGTTATAATAGAGATGTGACCTTGTGAAATAATCAAAGGTTTCACCCACCACTATATGACAAGACATAATTTTATTGTGTTTGTGTGTGTTTTATCACTGTTTCTCATAAAAAAAACCCTGTTCCAAGTGTTTTGAAGAGGGAAAGGAGGGTGAACCACCTAACCCCTGAGCAGCACAAACATCTCCAGCTCTGACACAAACCATGATAAATTCAGCCAAGATTAATTCTCTGTGAAGCAGCAGCTGCTGCTCTGGGTGGTTTCAGCACGTGCTGTGTCAGGGCTCTCATCACTCAGGCTGCTTGGAGACATTAAGAAGGAGATTTAAGGGGTTGGATTCAAACAGGGGATGGGTCATCTCAATCCTGGAGCAGCCCAAGGTGTGGGCAGGGCCCTTCTCAGCAAAGACAAACCTTTCTCTGAAGATTTACAAGACTCAGCCTATTTGTTTCAGATGTACTTGGGAGATCAGAGAAGTCATTCCATCCCTTCCACCAAAGTATTGGGAATTATCTCCAGTCCATCTCCAGAGCCAGAGATGTTCAGACTCCTGATGTGGAGGATTTATTAGACACCAATTTCCCTCCTGCTGAGATTTGCCACAAGATATTGTAGAGCTCGAGAGTTGCTGCAGGGTGGACATTTATTGCAAATAATCAACATTGTTTGATGGGTTGGAGTTAATTCGGGCCTTCCAGGAACTGGAGGAACCACAAGAAAGATGGAGAGAGACTTTTTCCAAGGGTCTGGAGGGACAGGACACAGGGAATGGCTTCCCACTGCCAGAGGGCAGGGATAGGTGGGATATTGGGAAGGAATTCCTGGCTGTGAGGGTGGGGAGGGGTGGGATGGGATTCCCAGAGAAGTTGTGGCTGCTCCATCCCTGGGGTGTCCAAGGCCAGGCTGGAGCAACCTGGGACAGTGGGAGGTGTCCCTGGGACAGTGGGAGGTGTCCCTGCTCAGGGCAGGGGTGGCACTGGATGAGCTTTGAGGTCCTTCCAACCCAAACCATTCCGTGATTCCATCTGCTGGTTTAGATGAGATATTGGGAAGGAATTCTTCTCTGGGAGGGTGGGGAGGGATGGGATTCCCAGAGAAGCTGTGGCTGCTCCATCCCTGGGAGTGCCCAAGGCCAGGCTGGAGCACCCTGGGACAGTGGGAGGTGTCCCTGCCCAGGGCAGGGGTGGCACCGGATGATCTTTAAGATCCCTTCCCACCCAAACCATTCCTTGCTGCTGTGACTTCTGCAGCTACAATATCCCCACGGCACATGGGATGGAGAACGTGTTTGAGGTGGTGGCTCCCACCCTCCTGACAGGCTGGAAGTGACACTGAACGTGTCACAGAGCTGGTGGGTGGCACATGGTGCCAGACAAAGCACTGTGCTCTACATTCCATGTGGCTTTCACTGCTGTGGGAATAAAACACACTTGTCTTCCTGGGCGTGATGGACCAGGCTGGAGGTGACAATGGGATGTTCCAGGAAGGGAATAACTCCTTGCAGTGCAGTGTCCCCATGCACAGCTCTGCACAGGGCCAGGACTCCTGGATCTCACACTCCTCTCTGCAGGACCTGATCTTTGCAGCAGTTTGGGCTCCAAGGTCCTTCGAGGATTGTGCCTCATTCAGGGCCAACAAACCCAACTGTCCCAGTTGAGCAGGTGGGCCGAGTTTGTCCCTGTGTGGGGGTGACCAAAGCTGGGCATTCTAAACCCTCTGGGCCATTGCCCAGCAACTCTTCCCAATGGCCCATTGGCAGCAGCTGCCCAGGGCACAGCTGAGCCCTCAGCCTGGCAGCTGGCTGGGAAAGAAGCCTGGCAGAGGAGCTGGGAGAACTCCCCTGCAGGGACTCCTTGGCACCTCCACACCCACCTGAGGGCTCAGCTCTGCTCAGGAACCATCAGCAGAGCGGTTGGGTTGGGTTTTATCTGTCCTGGCAAGGGGAGGACACCCAGAGGGGGAGTCTGTACCTCTTTCTGCAGCACCCAAGGCTGACTCCCTGCAGACACACCCTGAGCTCTGGGTGGTTCCTCAGGGTCCACCTTGGCCACTCCCAGCTCGAGTTTCCCTGGATTTTCCTCCCCAGGATCAAATCACAGCCAAAAATGCCTGACCAAGAGGGAGCACCTTGGTGTTTTCCTCCCTTTAACCAAATCCATCTTTAGTCTGGCTCAGCCTGGCTCATCCCAGGGTATTTTGGGAGCTGGGATGGTGAAGGTGGCACAAAGCTGGCACTGTTGGCTCGCTGAGAATCCTAGAATGGATTGGGTTGGAAAAGCCCTCCCAGATCATCAAGTCCAACCCTTGGGCCAACTCCAGTCCCGTCACCAGATCATGGCACTCAGTGCCACGGCCAAGCTCAGCTTCAAAACCTCCAGGGATGGGGAATCCACCCCCTCTCTGGGCAGCCCATTCCAATCCCTCAGCACTCTCTCTGCAAAGAAGTTTTTTCCCATCTCCAACTTCAAGTTCACGCTGCATTGTGTGTTTTAATTGAGATCCATCATTGCTTAACTCCCAATATTTACTGATGCCTGCAGACAGCATCAGGTACTAATATCTCACTAATATCAAAACAAATGAACACTTGCAGCTCCCTGGGGTGGCTGATTAGAAAACAATCCTTGTGCTGATGCTCCTTTCCTTTCCTCTCTGACTCTCGTTAAAAACCCACCACAGACTTTTCCACTGATTTGAGGCACAGAAATTCTTATTTTCCAGACAAAAATGCCACTGAAATCTTGTTCAAAAGCCCAGAAAATTCCACCTTCTATTGACAGCTCGTTGGTCCTTTAAGGGGTGGCTCAGGAAAGTCAACTCAGCACTTCCCAAAGAGCTGAGCTCATGGAAAAGCATCCCCTGCCCTGGAATTGCAGGTGAACCCAACACCAGGCAAAGCCCCAGCTTGGCACTTCTTTCTTGCCAAGCAAAGGGTTTTACTCAGAGGTTAATGGTGATGGTTCTAAATCAAACTCAGAGCAAGAAGAGCCCTCCCTGCTCTCACCAGATGTGTAGGGTTGGGAATAGACTCGATTCCTACAGGCAAAATAAATCATAAATACTTGTGATTCATCTAAATGTCTCTGATTTGGGGTTTATAGGACTTTAGTAGTTTATTTTTTAGTTAAATAGGTCATTTCTTCCTCCTGTTTGCAAAATAATCCCCACACAAACACACACATGCACCTTGAATTATTAATTTCTCTTCATGTCCTTTCAAAATCCTTTCCAAAGAAGGGTTTGAATATCTTTATTTCTTTTTCAGGAGGTTCTGTCCCCACCTGCTCACGTGTTTAATATCAATTCCCTGCCTGTCCTTGCAGATTGCATTAAGCAGTCTGGGGCTGATGGACTTGTTAATAAAGTGAATATTGGAGACAGATTTGATAAAAGACATGCCACTTCTAATGATGGTTAATGAAAATAAAAGCTTTGGGGTTTGGTGTCCTGCCCATTAAGCTAAGTGTGATTATATTTATTGTTCACCAGGCAGCTCAACACGAGCTCAGGCAGAAAATGGAGTTTTAGTAAAAAAATAGAAACCAGGCTTTGGTTGGGGGACAAGCAGGGATTGTGAAGGTCATGTTGGATCTGTGGGAAGAAGAACAGTTTGGGGGACAAGAAGGGATTGTGAAAGTCATGTTGGATCTGTGGGAACATGGAGAGTTTGGGGATTGTGAAGGTCATTTTGGATCTGTGGGAACATGGAGAGTTTGGGGGACAAGTAGGGATTGGGAAGGTCTTATTGGATCTGTGGGAACATGGAGAGTTTGGGGGACAAGCAGGGATTGGGAAGGTCTTATTGGATCTGTGGGAACATGGAGAGTTTGGAGGACAAGCAGGGATTGGGAAGGTCTTATTGGATCTGTGGGAACATGGAGAGTTTGGGGATTGTGAAGGTCTCATGTTGGATCTGTGGGAACAAGGACAGTTTGGGGGACAAGCAGGGATTGGGAAGGTCTTGTTGGATCTGTGGGAACATGGAGAGTTTGGGGATTGTGAAGGTCATGTTGGATCTGTGGGAACAAGGACAGTGACTCCAGTAAGGGTGGAACTGGGCTGTGGGAATTGCCAGGGGACAAACCCCGCAAGGATTTCTGCTTATGGTTGGAGTTGGAGGTTTGAGGTGTAACCAGAGCCTTTCCCTGCTGTTCTTTGCCTCATTCTGGTGGCTTTTTCCGGAGAAACTGGAGATGCTGGACAAGGCTTTCTGCAGCTTTCCTGGCTGAGCTGGGCTTGGCAGGACACAGCCTTCACCTCCAGAAGGGAACACACCATTCCGTCCATGCCCTACACACACTGCTGCATAAATAGGGATAAAACTCCACGTGAATACATAAAGCACCCAAATCAAAACCCTTCACACCAAAATCCTGCCAATGAGGGTGCCCAGCACTGCCCAGAGCAGCCCCCCAGGCACTGCCCCCCATCCCAGGGGGTTGAGCACCAGCAGGTCTGGCTTTTGGGAACCAGGATGGTCCAAACTCCCCTTTTTCTGCTAAACCTTCCACTCTCTGCCTTTGCTGCAGCTCCTGGGACTTGTCAAACCCGAGCAAATGATGCTCTGCAACTTCCACACAACAACCCCAGCAGGACTTTCCTGGCAAGACTTGGTCCCTGTCCTAGTTCAGCAAGCTGGGCCCAGTTTGTCCCTGTGTGGGGGTGACCAAAGCTGGGCATTCTAAACCCTCTGGGCCATTGCCCAGCAACTCTTCCCAATGGCCCATTGGCAGCAGCTGCCCAGGGCACAGCTGAGCCCTCAGCCTGGCAGCTGGCTGGGAAAGAAGCCTGGCAGAGGAGCTGGGAGAACTCCCCTGCAGGGACTCCTTGGCACCTCCACACCCACCTGAGGGCTCAGCTCTGCTCAGGGGCCAGCAACCAGTCCAAAATCCCCCCTGAGGCCCAGAGTCACATCCCCCAGGCTGCAACTCCCTGCCCTGGGGGACCCACTGGGGGCTCCCACCCGCACCTGAGGGGAGACAATCTTGGCCTTTGGCCACCTCTGGCACCACTCCTGGCATCCAGAGGAGGAGCAGAGCCTGCACAGGAGGAGCCCACCACTCTCCCCCAGACTGGGCCATCATCTGCACCAACAGCTTTGGCCCCTCCTTTTCCTTTGGCCTTGGGGGAACCCCGTGGGGCTCAGCACAGGGGCCACCAAACCCCCCTGTGTTTGTGCCCCAGGGGGCTGGGTTAGACTGCTGGGCTTGGGGGTTAAACCCAATTTCTCTTTGTGCCATTGCATTTCTTGGGATATTGTTATTAAATTGTGACTCTGACTTAGAATCTCTCTTGTGTTGGGTTCATTTCTCCTGCAGGTTCACCTTTAAACCAGCACAGTCCCTCAGCCCAGCAGGTCCAAGATTTTCCCCATCCTCACTCTGAGTGACACTCCCTGGCAGGTTTATTTCTGGAACTGCTGGCCCATGAATATTTTATACCCATAGTGAAGCTTCTCTGCTGGTGGATGCTCTGCAGGTGGGCAGGAGATGGAGGGATGTGGTTCCTGCTTTTCTTTCCACTGGGCATAATTTGGCATATATTTCATAAACGTCTCTGCTTCTTGGCACTTCTTAAATAAGTGATGAGAAGGCCCCATTCTTCTGATTGCAGCATTTCTAATGATGGCAGTGATTAAGTAAACGACTCTAAACCCTTGTCAGGGTGGCTTTTAAGGCAAGGAAATGGTGACATGAATAAGGAATAGGTGTGGAATGAGTAACATGATCGTTCCAGGGGAACCAAAGCCGTGGTGTGGGGAGGAATCAGAGCTCTGCTCCTTTCTGGCAGAGGTTTCATGTTCCCCCTGGGGTTAAATGTGTCGAGTTGGGGTCAGGTTTTATCAGGGAGACAGGGAAGTCTGTGGTTTCTGTGTCTAGACACATGCTGAGATATATTGATAAGAGCACCATTAGACCTCCCTCCCCTTCCCCTTTCCTGTAGGCTTTGTCCTGCTCAGACCTGCAGGAATAGGACTTAGGAATGAGACAACTTTGGGCACATGGGTGTTAAAACAGGGCAGGTTGTGGCTGAGAAGCCCAAGTTAAGCCTGGAAAGTTTAACTGCCCCAGTTCAGTCTGGGAGGTTTAATTACCCCAGTTCAGTTTGGGAGATTTAACTGCCCCAGTTCGACCTGGGAGGTTTAAATGCCCTGGTTCAGCCTGGGAGGTTTAACTGCCCCAATGCCAGTGGGAGGGAGGAGTTTGGAGTTTTGGCTCTAGTTGTAAATACCTTTTATTTCAGATTGGTGTGCCTGGTGGGAAGGAGGTGGTCGTGGCTGTGACAGGGTTGTTGGCTCAGCAGCAGAACTCCTGGGTTGCCCCTTGGCAAGGGAAGGTCTCAGGACCTGGCAGACAAGTCTCAGGACCACAACTTCAATTTGCCCTGGCAGAGCTTGAGCCCCCCGTGCCCCCTTGTCCTATTGCTGAGTGCCTGGGAGAAGAGACCAACCCCCACCTGGCCACAACTTCCCTTCAGGCACTTCCAGACAGTGCTGAGGTCACCTCTCAGCCTCCTCTTCTCCAGCACAAACACCCCCAGCTCCCTCAGCCTCTCCCCACAGCACTTGTGCTCCACTCCCTTCTCCAGCCTCCTTGCTCTTCTCTGGCCCCGCTCCAGCCCCTCAATCTCTTGCCTCAACTCAGGGGCCCACAACTCAACACAACACTCAAGGTGTGGCCTCCCCAAGGCAGAGGCCAGGGGAAGGCTCACTGCCCTGGGCCTGCTGGCCACGCTACTTTGCATCCAGGCCAGGAGCCCATTGGCCTTCTTGGCCACCTGGCCACACTCTTGGCTCCTCTTGAGCTTCCTGTCCCTCAGTCCCCCCAGGTCCCTTTCTGCCTGGCTGCTCTCCAGCCACTCTGTGCCCAGCCTGGAGCGCTGCAGGGCTTGGGGTGGCCAAAGGGCAGGACCTGCACTTGGCCTTGTTGAACTCCATCCCATTGCAATCAGCCCATCTCTCCAGTCTCTCCAGATCCCTCTGCAGAGCCCTCCTGCCTTCCAGCAGGTCAACACTCCGTCAAGACCCTAACCCGGGGTTTAACTCTGTGTCTCATCCCACACCCAGTTCCTGCTGTGTCCTCCAACCTCAAACCTGGAATCCAGTGTCTTTCCTTCCCAACCCCTCTGGGACAGCACATTTTCCTTCACCCCACTTGTATTTTGGCCAGGAAAGGATTGATTCCAGCAGGGCACCTGAGGTTCCCTGTCCTCATTTGGACATCTCCTCCTGCCTGTGCTCTGCAGTGGCTCATCAATATTTCAGGCTGATTTTCCATGCACTACGTGCCAGCAGCACTGAGCTGATTCCAGCAGGAAAAACTCCCACCAATCAGAGCTCTGCTGGTTGGGGCTCCCGGGGGCTGCTCTTCTGCCCAGTAACAAGGGGTAGGACAAAAACATCCTCAAGTTGTGCCAGGGGAAGGTTGGGTTGGATATTAGGGGGAAATTCAGGATGGAAAGGGGTTGTCCTGCCCAGCGTAGTGGTGGAGTCCCCACCCCTGGAGGGGTTTAAAAGATGTGGGGATGTGGCACTTGGGGACATGGGTTAGTGGTGGCTTTGGCAGGGCTGGGGTGTGGTTGGACTTGATGGTCTCAGAGGGCTTTTTCAACCCAAATGTGACCATAAATCTTTCTCTTCTCCATTTTTTTGGAGGACTTGGAGCTGTTATTGGTTTTGTGTTGCAAGGCTTCAGTTTAGGGATTATCCAAGATAAATCCCAGGAAAATATCACTTAGAATCACAGAATCACAGAATGGATTGGGTTGGAAAAGCCCTCCAAGATCATCAAGTCCAACCCTTGGGCCAACTCCAGTCCCGTCACCAGATCATGGCACTCAGTGCCACGGCCAAGCTCAGCTGAAAAACCTCCAGGGATGGGGAATCCACCCCCTCTCTGGGCAGCCCATGCCAATCCCTCAGCACTCTCTCTGCAAAGAAGTTTTTTCCCATCTCCAACTTTAATTTCCCCTGGCAGAGCTTGAGCCCCCCATGCCCCCTTGTCCTATTGCTGAGTGCCTGAGCATTGAGAGGTGGCAGCATCAGGGGCTTTGAGATGTGTTTGGTGTTGGTACTGCAAGTCATTCTCACTATTACAGCCTAAAAATTGCAATCCTGAGCTCTTTTCATAGAATCACAGAATTATTAAGGTGGGAAGAGACCTCCAAGATCATCAAGCCCAACCTTTGATCAAATCCCACCAAGTCAACTGAGCTACAGCACAACCCAAAGGGCTTTGTGTGGGCAGATGTAACAGCACCAGACAGAGAGGGGGGACCCAGAAAGGTGCCCCCAGCTCGGGGGTTGCACCAGACGCCCCAAAACAGAGCTGGCAGTGCAGCCAGTGAGGGCTCTGAGGTTTGGGGGAGAGGGAAGAGGAGGCAGTGCCCTCACTGGGAACATGCAGAGCTCAATGCCAGGGAGCCTGAGGCTGGAATTGGGTTTCCAGGTGAAGGAGCTGAACGTGCTGGGTGTGTGGAAAGGGCTCAGCTCCTCTGGAAAGCCAGACCTTGGTTGCAGCTGCCAAGGAATCTGAGCAATGGTGTGGGAGCAGCAGCTGAGAGTGGGGAAGGGCCTGTTCCCCTGGGCTCTGCCTCAAATTCCACCTGGGCAGAGGGACTTTCCTTGCTGTTCTCAGGTGTGTGGGGGGAGTGGAGGTGCCTCTGGAGGGAGTGAACCCTGTTGTGTTCCAGTACCTTGACTGGGACACTGTGCTGTGTTTGGTTCCCCGTCTATCCAAGCCATCCAGTGGTTTTTCCTTCAGGAAGCATTTTGGGAAGTCTTTGGTCACCTTCTGGACTTTTCCTGCTGTTCTCAGGTGTGTGGGGGGAGTGGAGGTACCTCTGGAAGGATTTAACCCTGTTCTCTTCCAGCATCTTGACTGGGACACTCTGCTGTGTTTGGTTCCCCCTCTCTCCAAGCCATCCTGTGGCTTTTCCTTCAGGAAGCCTTTTGGGAAGCCTTTTGGGGAGTCTTTTATCATGTTCTGGGGCTTGGCTGGGAGGGATTTTTGGCTGACCCAATTTGGAATCATGTTTGATGGAGGAACATCTCTGCAGCACTTGACTGTGACGTGGCTGCTGGTGGGACTTGGGGACATGGATGGAAAAGGGAACATGGAAAACACATTAGTGCAGGGCAGGCCAGGCCAGGCAAAAATAGCTGCAGGGGATGGCAGAGAGAGGCTCAGTTCTCTCTCCATGGAAGAGCAGGTGTAAGAAAGATGTTCTCTATATCTGCAGCCCGAGGTGAACTCACCTGGGCTCTGTCCTCGCCTGTTCTCACTCCTGCTGCAGAAGCTCCCCAGGTTTCACAACCCTCTTTCATAGAATCATAGAATAGAATCCTAGAATGGATTGGGTTGGAAAAGTCTTCTGAGATCATCAAGTCCAACCCTTGGGCCAACTCCAGTCCCGTCACCAGATCATGGCACTCAGTGCCACAGCCAAGCTCAGCTGAAAAACCTCCAGGGATGGGGAATCCACCCCCTCTCTGGGCAGCCCATTCCAATCCCTCAGCACTCTCTCTGCAAAGAAGTTTTTTCCCATCTCCAACTTCAATTTCCCCTGGCAGAGCTTGAGCCCCCCGTGCCCCCTTGTCCTATTGCTGAGTGCCTGGGAGAAGAGACCAACCCCCAGCTGGCCACAACTTCCCTGATGTGGCACTTCCAGACAGTGCTGAGCTCACCTCTCAGCCTCCTCTTCTCCAGCACAAACACCCCCAGCTCCCTCAGCCTCTCCCCACAGCACTTGTGCTCCACTCCCTTCTCCAGCCTCCTTGCTCTTCTCTGGCCCCGCTCCAGCCCCTCAATCTCTTGCCTCAACTCAGGGGCCCAGAACTCAACACAACACTTAAGGCGTGGCCTCACTTTGCCTGTGTGAGGAGCATTTTGGCCTCCATTTCTGAAGTCCTGCTGGAAAGGGGTTGTTTTTATCATTTATCCCGTTCCTTGGTGCTCTGCACTCAGATCTGTGTTGTCAGGACATGGCCAAGGTTCCCCCCTGGTCCCAAGGAACCCACTTTGCCATTTCTCACAGCTCTTGCAGACACATCCATCAATATTTCAACCTTCTCTCCTTTTCCCTGAGACCTCCTAAATGCCAGGGAATCTTTTGGGGAATTATTTATGTCCCTAATGTCAATACCAGCCTGAAATTCTCTCTGCCACTTTTCCGGGTGGCCTTAAAGGGATGAGGGCCCAGGACCAATCCTGGCACATTCTCCTTTCCTGGGTCCTCCCGTTTCCTCAGCACCACAGGAGGATTAGAAGCATCCATCAATATCCCAGTAATTAGCAATGATCTGGTGATTAATGGCCTTTCTCCACCAGTGGTGAGTTACATGAGGTGGCCATGGCTGAGGTTCATATTCCAGCACAGGGAGGATTGTTCAGGTGTCCTGGGCAGGGCCAGGAGTTGGACCCCATGACCTTCTTTCCAACTCAGGATATTCCATATTCTCTGATTCCTGACTTATCAGCCAGTGGCAGAGTTTGTTACAGTAAGAACCATTTTTTTTTTGTGGCCCTGGAGACCATCAAGTTCAGTTTGATGGCAGGGAAGCAGCAAAGTCTGAGCTCTCAGGGACTGTCAGCTGGGAATTCATCTTTATTTCCATGAGCTGCCTCTGATTTGCACATCAGTGGGTCCAGCCTGAAGCCTTTTATTCACTCCTTTGTCAAGAAGCTGATGATTTATGCATTGCTACAAGGCTGTGAAAGATCTCCTGGCAAAGGGAAGTAGAAGGGGAAGAAAAATCTTAATTTCAAGCTCCAAGTGACATTTATGATCCCTGTTAATAAGGGCTGGTAGGACAACACTCTGTTCTGGTGTCAGTAAACCCTGGATCAATCAGGACTGGCTCTTGCTGTGAAGGCTCAGAGTGTGTCCTGTCTCTGGTGTCACGTTTGGAGCGTTGGGTTCAGCATTTTTATTGGCTGGTTGGTGCCTCTGTGTCTGCAAATCTCTCCTCGGTGGTGCCTCCTGAATGCTCAGCCCAAGGTCAGAGGATGCTGGAGATGCAGAATCGCTTTGTTGGAGGCGATTATTGATCCCGCAACGAGCAGGAGACGCTTCTTCCCCATGTCCCATTGCCCTCTAATGGCCAGCACGGAATTTACACCTCCAGTGGACAATTCCAGCCCTCAGGGAGGAATCGCCCAGGAATCCGAACTCTGGGGGTGGGCCAGGGTGTGTCTTATTTTCCAGAACCCCCCAAAACTGTTCCGGGTGAAGGTTGATTTGGGGGAGCAAAAGGTCTTGGTGGCACCAACCTCGGGTGGAGATGGAGGGAGGGCAAAGAGGGAGGAAGGAGGGGGGGAAATTGGAACAGCTTGTCCGTGGATGTGGATTCTCCATCCCTGGAAGTGTTCACAGACTATTCTGAGTTGGAAGGACCCACAAGGATCATCAAGTCCAACTCTTCAGTCAATGGCCCACAGAAGGGATTGAACCCATGACCTTGGTATTATTACAGCCAAGTTTTAACCAACTGAGCTGATCTCAGGGTCTCTTCCTCCCATGAAGATATTCAGGACTCACAACCTTCTCTCCCTCCCTTCCTTCTCTTCCCCCCATGAAGATACTCAGGGGGGAACCCAACCGTCTCTGTCCCTCCATGAAGATATTCAGGACTCAAAACTTTCTCTCTCTCTCTCCCCTCCTTCTCTTCCTCCCATGAAGATATTCAGGACTCACAACCTTCTCTCCCTCCCTTCCTTCTCAGAATCCCAGACTATTCTGAGTTGGAAGGACCCACAAGGATCATCAAGTCCAACTCTCAAGTCAAAGGCCCACACAGGGGATTGAACCCATGACCTTGGCATTATTACAGCCAAGTTTTAACCAACTGAGCTGATCTCAGGTTCATGGAGAACCGGTGGGAGGTTGTCCTGGGTTGAGCTGCAAAACTCCAACTGTCCAAGACAGAGAGAAAAAGTTCCTCCCCCCCAAACCAACCAGCCAAGGGAAGAAAAGGGAAAGAAAAGGGGAGAACCTTCTTTCACTACAGAGGTGTCTCCTAGTGGAGGTTGGGCTGGATGGGCTTTAAAGTCCCTTCAATCCCAAACCATTCCATGGTTTTGAGAGTCTATAAACTCAGAGATGGAAAAGAAATAGGGAAAAAAAGTCTTTTTTTGTTCTGCTGTGGAATAGGAGCAGATGGAGGAGTGGAGTTTTCACTCACACTGAAAAACCAGCCCCAACCCAGCAATAAACTGGTTTTTGGGGGGCTGGGAGGGAAGGGAAGAGTCCTTTGGCTCCTGCACGGGAGGAGAACAAGATATTGAGTATTTTGATCCTCTTTCCCTCTTGCAGTGGAGGCTTTTTAACAGCAGATGTCACGTTTGTACAACAGAACGAGAGACTCGAGAAACATTCAAATCCCTCCATCCTTGGAAAATCCTGGAGTGCTCACAAGGTTTGGAAAGTGGGGAGAAAGAGATTTTCAGGTGGCAGAAAAGTTGTGATGGAATCTCTTATTTAAATTCTCATTATAATTTTTTATGCTGGAATCTCTTATTTAAATTCTCTTTATAATTTTTTTTGTGATGGAATCTTATGGTTTAAATTCTCATTATAATTTTTTGTGATGGAATCTCCTATTTAAATTCTCTTTATAATTTTTTTTGTGATGGAATCTCATGGTTTAAATTCTCATTATAATTTTTTATGCTGGAATCTCTTATTTAAATTCTCTTTATAATTTTTTTGTAATGGAATCTCCTATTTAAATTCTCTTTTTAATTTTTTTTGTGATGGAATCTCATGGTTTAAATTCTCATTATAATTTTTTTATGATGGAATCTCTTATTTAAATTCTCTTTATAATCTTTTTGTGATGGAATCTCATGGTTTAAATTCTCATTATAATTTTTTGTGATGGAATCTCTTATTTAAATTCTCTTTATAATTCTGTTTGTGATGGAATCTCATGGTTTAAATTCTCATTATAATTTTTTATGGTGGAATCTCTTATTTAAATTCTCTTTATAATTTTTTATGCTGGAATCTCTTATTTAAATTCTCTTTATAATTTTTTTGTGATGGAATCTCATGGTTTAAATTCTCATTATAATTTTAAACAGCAACACATTATCATTTAAATACTTTACTGGCTAATTTGGCAGTTTGGGCAATACCTGTGAAGACTATTTGGAGGCTAAAACTGGGAGTTTTAGTTATAAATGATCCCACTTGACGGTATTTTTCATGTAAAAATGGTGCTTTTAAAAACCACAACTACCTCCTGTTTATACAGAACACTTTAATAGAGAAATCTTTGTAAATACATTAATTACAGTTCATAAAAAACAAGTGCTGAATTTTTACACCACAGACAAACACAGAGAGAGTTTCCAACTGACTCCAACAAAGCGGAGGAAAGTTCTGCTCTTCCAGGAATATTCCTCCTAAAGCAAAACACCTTCCTGAACTCCAACCAGGCTGGAATTCCAGCTCACCTGTGCCCTGGAGGGATTGGCAGCCTCAGAGCCAGCCCAGCCCAGGAGGAGAAAATGATCTTTTTTTATGGATTTTTGGGTTGGAGATGGTGGGTCTGAAGAGTGAGAACCACTGGAGACAACAAGAACTTGGGAATTTGGGGCTTCTCCAGTGAAATCACTGTGCCCCAGGGCTGGGAACATCCTTGCTGAGCCCCAGGGAAATCACTGGCTCTGTGTCCTGCTCCAACCCTGAATCCAGCTGGAACTGGACCCTCCATCAAACCTTTGCTGCTTCAGATTTGGGGTAATTTCATTTCTCTCTCTGTTATTTTTTTCCTTCTTTTCCCTTCTATTTCCCCCCCTCCTTGGTGAAATTTTTGTTCTTGAAAAACACTTGTGGGTGCTTGAACCTCAACCCCTGGATGGTCCAACTACCAAAAGCAACATCAGCAGCAGTGCCAGCACCCACCAGGGCCAACAGAGCCACCCCAGCTGGTCCACAGTGCCCCCAGTGATGCCAATGGGGCAGGAGGGCTGAAGGACCCTCTGGAGTGAAGCAGAGTGTGGAACCTCATCCCACCACAACAATCCCATGCCCAGCCTGGTTCTCACCCTCCAAGGGCACTCAGGGGTGGGGGTGTGTCCTGGGAAGGAGAAACCTTGGCTGTTTGAGGAGCTGAGGGGCACATGGAGTGGATTAATCAGGATTTTAGAGGGGTTGCTTTGCTGTGGTTCCCTGTCCAAGGGTTAGGGTTAGTCTTGGAAGTGGCACTGAGAGCAGCAAGTGCTCTGGTTTGGGTCTCCCCAGCTCTCCCTGCTCCCCACAGGGGTTGGTTTACCACGTGATCGAAGGGTTAGTGGGAGAATCCCACCCCAAAGGGCCATCCCAGAACCATTTCCATGTCTCATCTCACTCATGCCACCCCGAGTTCACACCTCAGGGGCACAAATTCCTCTGCAACGGGCAGGAAGGACCTGCCTTTCTCCAGGACCTGCCTTTCTCCAGGACCTGCCTTTCTCCAGGATTTCCCTTTCTCCAGGGCCTGCCTTTCTCCAGGGCCTGCCTTTCTCCAGGATTTCCATTTCTCCAGGACTTGCCTTTCTCCAGGACCTGCCTTTCTCCAGGATCTGCCTTTCTCCAGGACCTGCTTTTTCTCCAGGATTTCCCTTTCTCCAGGATTGCCCTTTCTCCAGGACTTGCCCCTCCTCCAAGACTTGCCCCTTCTCCAGGACTTGCCCTTTCTCCAGGACTTGCCCTTTCTCCAGGACTTGCCCTTTCTCCAGGACCTGCACGTGAGGAAGGTCTGGTGTGTCACTGAGGAGAGGGAGGGCTGGCAAAGAGCACGGAAAAGCTTCCCATGTCCAAACCTGGAGCAGCCACCCCTTCCCTGATCTCCTCAGGTCTCACCCAGGAGGGCAGTGTTGGTGCAGCCACGTCTTGGGTGGTGGCTCAGGGGGTGGTGGGATGTGTGTTGAGCAGCTTTTGGACCTTCCTCAGTGCAAAGAGTCATTCTACTTCCTTTCCTCTTGGGCAGTGTCTTGGTGTCATCACCAAAATGTTCCTCATTGCTGGAAATTCAAAGGTTTTCTGCTTGAAATCCAAATGTTTTCAAATCCAGAAATTTTCTGCTCCAAATCCAACCATTCTCTGCTTGAAATCCAAACATTTTGAAATCCAAACTTTGCTGGAAATCCAAACATTTTGAAATTCAAACATTTTCTGCTCGAAATCCAAACATTTTCTGCTCAAAATGCAAACATTTTCTGCCTGAAATGCAAATGTTTTCTGCTTGAAATCCAAACGCTTCCTTTCCAAGCAGCCACGGCTCAGTTGTTCTTGTTTTAAAGAGAAGAGGAAGATGATCTTGGATGTCTTTGCCAAAAGTGGAGCAACCAAATTGTCCCTGAAAATTCCAGGTGTCTCCATCAGTCCTGGGTCAGAAGTCTCATACTCTGGGATTCATTGGGGGTTTTAAAGCCTAAGTGGAAAACAAGAGTTAAATCATCAAGAGGATGTGCCTGGTGCTGCTTCCAGGATTCCCATCCCAAAGGAATTGCTGTTCCCACTGGAACTCCTTTGGTTACCTTTGATGGAGGGGGAGGTTTCCCTTTGGGGACTGGCAGGTGAGGAGGTTTCCTCTCTGGTGCCTGCAACAAAAAATGGAATTTATGTGTCACTGAGCAGCCTGCAAGACCTCCACAGACCTCAGGTGTTCTCATGGATTTCCTACAACATTTTCCCCGTGGAAATGCTGGAAGGGAAGTGGATTCCTCTGTGCACGTGCAAGAAGGCAACCAAAATGCCAAGACATGCCTGTTTCAGAAGACCCTGAGCTATTCTCAGTATTTAAATTCACCTGTATTATTGTCCCAGCTGAGCAGGTGGGCCCAGTTTGTCCCTGTGTGGGGGTGACCAAAGCTGGGCATTCTAAACCCTCTGGGCCATTGCCCAGCAACTCTTCCCAATGGCCCATTGGCAGCAGCTGCCCAGGGCACAGCTGAGCCCTCAGCCTGGCAGCTGGCTGGGAAAGAAGCCTGGCAGAGGAGCTGGGAGAACTCCCCTGCAGGGACTCCTTGGCACCTCCACACCCACCTGAGGGCTCAGCTCTGCTCAGGGGCCAGCAACCAGTCCAAAATCCCCCCTGAGGCCCAGAGTCACATCCCCCAGGCTGCAACTCCCTGCCCTGGGGGACCCACTGGGGGCTCCCACCCGCACCTGAGGGGAGACAATCTTGGCCTTTGGCCACCTCTGGCACCACTCCTGGCATCCAGAGGAGGAGCAGAGCCTGCACAGGAGGAGCCCACCACTCTCCCCCAGACTGGGCCATCATCTGCACCAACAGCTTTGGCCCCTCCTTTTCCTTTGGCCTCGGGGGAGCCCCGTGGGGCTCAGCACAGGGGCCACCAAACCCCCCTGTGTTTGTGCCCCAGGGGGCTGGGTTAGACTGCTGGGCTTGGGGGTTAAACCCAATTTCTCTTTGTGCCATTGCATTGATTGTGATATTGTTATTAAATTGTAACTCTGACTTAGAATCTCTTTTGTGGTGGGTTTGTTTCTCCCGCAGGTTTTACCTTTAAACCAGCACAATTCTGCACTCCTGATCAGTCAGGAGCAGGAAGCTGAAGGTGTGTGTGCTGAGGAAAGCACAGTGGGATCTAAATGTGGGTTTATGATCAAGCTGATATTAGCAGGGGGGGTTAATTTCTAATTTTTTTAGTCCTGGTGCAGCTTTCTCTGTGCAGGCAGGACCCCAGTTATGTCACCTGCCTTAGACGGTTCCCACCCCCTGGTGTCAGGTGGGCAGGGGAGGGATTTGCTTTTAATTAGGGAGCTTTGGGTTGATCAATGCCAAATATTCACATTCTTCTACTTTCCAATTTCTTCAAGAATTCCAAACACACATTGAGGGCAGAGTCCGGCCCATCTCTGCCCCACAGGAACCATCACAGGCTCCTGGAGGAGCAAATTTGCTCTATTTTCTTTGTCTTTCCACCCCAAACACCTGTTGGTGGGAACTCCACGTGCTTTTGCTGCTGAGAGGTTCATGTGGTGGCTTAGAGGACTCCTTGGCATGAATGAAGAGTATCTTGTGCAGTTCAGGGTCAGGTGGCAAAAAAAAGTGACTCTTGACTTAAAGAAAATGTGGTTTGAATGGCTGGGGGGTTTATTTTTTATGTTAAAACATGGAAATGAAAATACTATTTGGCATTTGGTACTCAAGTGAAATGCATGAGAGGGGTTGTACTCACAAACTTCTCCTCTGGGTGAGATGAAGCTGGTTTGGTGGAAGGAACAGGAGGTGGAGGACCTTTAGGCCTTAAGGCAGGCTGGAAAAAAACCAGAATATAACCCACCCTGACCTTCTGTACACTCTGTCCATCCACAGGTTCCCATGGCAATGGGGTTGAGGGGTGGGCTGTGCTGCCTGGCCTTGGGCAAAGATGCCCAGCCCTGGCAGGAGTTCAGGGACCCCCCAGCCCTTGGGATCATCACAGGTTTGGGCAGCCCTTCCCAAAGGCAAAGCAGGGCCACCCCCTGGGAATACTCACACTCTGGAGTTGGGGTTTGCTCTCCTGGGGGGGGGGCACAGGGAGGAGCAGTTTGGTGTCATTCACCTGCAAACAGAGGACAATGCCATGGCCTGGAGTCCTTACCTCGTGGGTCACCTTTGCAGGACCCTTTGGTGCCCCCAGGTCACTCAGGGCCTCGATGCCACGTGCTGTCCCCACTGCCCACCCGTGCTGGGATCCCCAGCACTGGCCCCTCAGCCCTGGCTGAGCATTTGGGAGCCTCACGGATGAGGAGCCCACTTTGGCTGAGGAGTTTGGAGGCTGTGCCAGCCCCAGGGAGTCCCAGCTGTGCCAGATGCCCCTGCTCTCACCTTCTGGGCGGGCACTGCCAGCACAGGGTGTTCTCTGCACCTTTGCTCCTGGTCCACAAACACTTGGTTGGTGGCTCCACGTCGCCTCCTGTTCTGGTGGCTGTAAAATATCCCATAGAATGCTCAGTCTTACCTTGGCTGAAGTGAATCAACCTGCAGTTCAATCCCTGCCTTACTCCTGTTGGTGTGTCACAGCCACGGCCTTGTTTCCTTCTTCCTTCTTTCCCCTTTGTCCTGGTTCAGACACCACAACCACTGTGTGGGGGTGACCAAAGCTGGGCATTTCAAACCCTCTGGGCCATTGCCCAGCAACTCTTCCCAATGGCCCATTGGCAGCAGCTGCCCAGGGCACAGCTGAGCCCTCAGCCTGGCAGCTGGCTGGGAAAGAAGCCTGGCAGAGGAGCTGGGTGAACTCCCCTGCAGGGACTCCTTGGCACCTCCACACCCACCTGAGGGCTCAGCTCTGCTCAGGGGCCAGCAACCAGTCCAAAATCCCCCCTGAGGCCCAGAGTCACATCCCCCAGGCTGCAACTCCCTGCCCTGGGGGACCCACTGGGGGCTCCCACCCGCACCTGAGGGGAGACAATCTTGGCCTTTGGCCACCTCTGGCACCACTCCTGGCATCCAGAGGAGGAGCAGACCCTGCAGTGGAGGAGCCCACCACTCTCCCCCAGACTGGGCCATCATCTGCACCAACAGCTTTGGCCCCTCCTTTAGCTCTCCTGGGGCACCTTTACCTGCCCTGGGACACCTTTACCTGTCCCGGGGCACCTTTACCTGCCCTGGAACACCCTTACCTGCCCTGGGACACCTTTACCTGCCCTGGAACAACTTTACCTGCCCTGGAACACCCTTACCTGTCCTGAGCCGCTCGCAGCCGGACCAGCAGCACCGCGGCCGTCGCTGTCACCGCCAGCACAGCCAACACCCCCACCACGATGGCAATGCCTGCCAGGGAGACACAACACAGCTGGCACTCCTTCACTGGCAGGGAGTCCTCGAGCTTGGAAAGACACCCAAGAGATCCCCTGGCACTGAGAGGCCTCCCAGCACCACCATTGGCAAAGGAATCTTTTCACGCCTCTCTTTGTGGCTTCTTCTCGTGACACAAATGGAGAAGAAAGGAAGAGGAAAAGAGGAAACCCAGGAAGGATTCCTGCTGGGTTTGAGGTGTTTGAACCCTGTTGGTGGTGTTGACTGAGCTATCCAGGGCTAAGCAAACCCTGTCCTTTCCAGCCTCAAGTCATTCCTCCCCATCTGTTTCACCCCAAACGATGTGCAGACCTTTAGGCTGCACTCAAGGAACGTTTTCTTCACCATTTTCCTTCTTAAAGCCTCACCCAAGCCATGATGTTCAGAGCTGCTTCTGCTCTGCTGGGGGTGGGGAGAGGATAAAACTATTTAATATTATAAATAGAATAAATGAATAAAATAAAGGCATTGTTTTTTCCTCCCAAACACGTGGAAATCTGGACCCAAAGGATTTTCCCTCAGAGGTAGAGCAGGGACTTGGAGATGTTCAGAAATCACCTCCCCAGACATGGAATATTTGCAAAGAAAAAGGGGAGGTTTGGGTTGGATCTCGGGGGAAATTCCTTCACTGAAAGGGCTGTTGAGGCTCTTTGGGGAAACAGTGGAATCCCCATCCCTGGAAGTGTTCAAAGAACATGTGGATGTGGCAGCTGAGGACAGAATTGGTGGTGGACATGGTGGTGGTGGTTGATGGTTGGATTTGATGATCTCAGAGGGTTTTCCAGCCTTAATGATTCCATGAGCCAGTGTGGCCCCCCAAGGGCTGGGCTGTGTCACTGGAGGTCACTGGAGAGGACAGAGCCCAAGGTGGGGCCATGAAGCACTTACTGGTGAAGGCTGAGGAGCTGTCACAGGTTGGAGGAGCCCATCCTTCCTCACACTGGCACTGCAGTTCATGGTCACACACCTGGGGAAGCACAAATCCCTTCAGTTTGGGAATGGGAGTGAAGCTGGGAGGTCCTTCAGAGGTTCTGAGGTTATTGAAGCTCTGAGTTTAACCCCAACTTAGCCCAGAGAGGAGCAGTTTTGTGGCTCCAAGGCAGCCCTGGGGCTCTGCAAAGACCTTTCTGCAGGTGTTCCTGCAGGGAGAGCTCCAGCACAAGGCAGAGTTCATGTGAACATCTGTAGGTGTCTGAATGCTCAGAGAAGAGGAGCAAAATTCTCTTCCCAAACCCATAAATGAGGTAAAACTTAGATCTGCTCTCATCAAACCACAAGAAGGTTCTGACTCCCCAATTTTTTACAAATTCCTGTCCCAGTGACTAAAATACCACCAGCAATAAGGGCTGGGGCTGATGGGCATCATTTGCTTGGGGTTTTTTTTTGCAGTTAATAACTCAGAATCTCATCTCTTACAGCGTGTCCAGAGCACTTGGCAGAGCAGTTGGTGGATCTGAAAACCTCCTCAGCATAGACACACTCCCCATTGCTGCACACCTGAAAGGAATAGCAGAAAAAAATCCTTTGCAGAGAGAGTGCTGAGGGATTGGAATGGGCTGCCCAGAGAGGGGGTGGATTCCCCATCCCTGGAGGTTTTTCAGCTGAGCTTGGCCGTGGCACTGAGTGCCATGATCTGGTGACGGGACTGGAGTTGGCCCAAGGGTTGGACTTGATGATCTCGGAGGACTTTTCCAACCCAATCCATTCTATCATTCTGTGGAAGTGGCACTGAGTGAGAATCCACCACATCTTGATCCAACCCCACTGTGATCACCAGCCCAGGGCACTCCGTGGATCAAGACATGATTGGATCAAGACATGGTGATCACAGTGGGGTTGGACCACGAGTTGGACTTGATGATCTCGGAGGGCTTTTCCAACCCAATCCATTCTATGATTCTATGAAAGGTCCCCAAGGGGGGTCAGAGCTGTCAGAACATGCAGAGCTTGCACATGGTCAGGGGGAAGGATGAAGAGCACGAGGACACAGAGAAACAACCCTGAAAATCACTGAAAACCACTTTAGGTTTGATATATGGGGTCATTTTGGGGTGTTTTAGAGCAAAAGGGGGGGACAAAGATGCCCAGACATCATCACAGCTTCCCACTCCTCCTCAATCCTTCATCCTTCCCTTCCAAGGAGAAATACAGAGCAAAGAAACTGGGAATAGCACTTGGCACATCCACCATGGGAATATTTCAATGTAATAATTCATTTATGATTTTGTAACCCTTTGTGTTTCTTGTGTCAGTGAAAAATAAAAAGACAACTCAGCCAAAGCCTGAGGAATTTGGAATTCTGGAAGCCCCTACTGGTCTGGGATAGATGGAGGGAAAATCAGCAGGAGTTTGGTGTCAACTCAACCTTCCATGTTTAAGATTCTCCTTGGGAAGGAGCTGATGGTATAAGCAAGACTGAAAGAGGAGGGGAAAAAACACAGAAAAAAAAGTTATTTTCTGCTCACCATCCCATTGCCACACTTGGTTCCATCAAGAATCATCCCTGGGTCCACTCCTCCATTCCTGGAAAAACTTGCTTTGCAGGAATCAAAGGTCACCAGGCTGCCATCCCGAGGCATCTCCCTCCCTCCGGAGCAGAAGAGCTTTCCACACATTCTATCCCTGCAAGGAGCACAAGAGGTGTTAAAACAGGACATGGCACAGCAAACCCCTCTGAGCTGCTCCCTCCTCCAGCTTGAATTCCAAGGAAACAGCTGCAGGAGGGAATTGGGATTGTACTCTTTGGTGGTTTGAGGGGGTTTAAATCATCTTGAGCTTCTCAGGGAGAAATGCAGAAATGAGCATTTAATTGACATTCCTTCACTTCTGAGGTTCAAATTCCCCATCCCCAACTCCCTGCCCTGTGTTTTCCTGCACACACACCCCCCCCCCCCCCTCACCCTCTCCAGCTCCTTTCCACATATCTCTGCACACCTTTGCTCCTTCACCTCATGATTTACAAGCAGTTTGCTTAGAACTGGCTTTCCAAACTGAACAGGAAGGGACACGGGGCCATAAAAAACAGGTGGTTCTTGCTTCTGTCTCTTCATTTGAGCAGGGATTGCTTTGCCTCCCAGATCCCAGCCCAGTCCCCACCTCAGGCATTGCTTTCCCTCCCACATCCCAGCTCAGTCCCCACCTCAGGACTTACTTTCCCTCCCACATCCCAGCCCAGTCCCCACCTCAGGCATTGCTTTCCCTCCCACATCCCAGCTCAGTCCCCACCTCAGGACTTACTTTCCCTCCCACATCCCAGCCCAGTCCCCACCTCAGGCATTGCTTTCCCTCCCACATCCCAGCTCAGTCCCCACCTCAGGACTTACTTTCCCTCCCACATCCCAGCCCAGTCCCCACCTCAGGCATTGCTTTCCCTCCCACATCCCAGCTCAGTCCCCACCTCAGGACTTACTTTCCCTCCCACATCCCAGCCCAGTCCCCACCTCAGGCATTGCTTTCCCTCCCACATCCCAGCTCAGTCCCCACCTCAGGACTTACTTTCCCTCCCACATCCCAGCCCAGTCCCCACCTCAGGCATTGCTTTCCCTCCCACATCCCAGCTCAGTCCCCACCTCAGGACTTACTTTCCCTCCCACATCCCAGCCCAGTCCCCACCTCAGGCATTGCTTTCCCTCCCACATCCCAGCTCAGTCCCCACCTCAGGACTTACTTTCCCTCCCACATCCCAGCCCAGTCCCCACCTCAGGCATTGCTTTCCCTCCCACATCCCAGCTCAGTCCCCACCTCAGGACTTACTTTCCCTCCCAAATCCAGCCCAGTTCCCACCTCAGGCATTGCTTTCCCTCCCACATCCCAGCCCTGTCCCCACCTCAGGCATTGCTTTCCCTCCCAGATCCCAGTTCAGCCCCCACCTCAGGGATTGCTTTCCCTCCCACATCCCAACCCAGTCCCCACCTCAGGACTTACTTTCCCTCCCACATCCCAGCCCAGTCCCCACCTCAGAGTGGCCTTTTTCTTTTTTCTTACTTTTTCTTGCAGGGCACGTGGCTCCCTTTCTCCTTCCTGCAGTACCCATAATACACCCCCCTCTCGTTCATGTGGTAACACGAAGCTGCTCCATCAGTCGCCTCTGGGAGGGAGGAGAACACCCTGGGATGAGTTTGGGATCTCTGCCTGGGAGAACTGAGGATGTTCCACCTCCTTTACCTGCTTAGGACATGACCTTTCCCCTGTATGAGCCTCTGGCACTTCAGCCTGGAGAAGAGAAACTTCCAGTGCCTAAAGGAGCTCCAAGAGAGGGACTTTGGGCAAGGGATGCAGGGACAGGACACATGGAATGGCTTCCAAGGGTGAGATGGGATATGGGGAAGGAATTCCCCCCTGGGACAGTGGTGGGGGGCTGGGATGGAATTCCCAGAGAAGCTGTGGCTGCCCCATCCATGGGATGGGTTGGAGCAACCTGGGCTAGTGGGAAGTGTCCCTGCCCATGGCAGGGGTGGCACCGGCTGGGCTTTAAGGTCCCTCCAACCCAAACCATCCCCTGGTTCTATGAAATCCTGTTGTCAGCAGCCTAAAGACACACCAAATTTGGATGTTAATTCGACAGACAGACATTTCCTCTTCCCATGTAGCTAAAAATACTTCCCCAACCACATCCCAGTTATCTGAAAATCGTTCTGCAAAAGAGGAATTCTCTCCCCACTTCCCATTTCTCCAGAAACACAGTGCACTGTGTGCTCTGAGCTGCAGCTCACGAGTTCCAGTTGCTTACAGTGTGAAACAGCAAAATGGCAATGATATGAAGCACAAAGATAATTGTGTGCCAGAAAATGCAGTTTATGTGCTACTCCTGACACACAGTCTGCAAGGATTTGCAGATCAGCTTCCTTCCCTCTCTCCCTCTCTTTCTCCCTTTCTCTGTTTCTCCCTCTCTTTCTCTTTTCCTCCTCTTCTCTTCCACTCTTTATTCCTTCTTTGTCCCACTCTCTCCCCTTCTTTTTCTCCACCTCTGTCTCTCTGTCTTTCTTTCTCCCTCTTTCTTTTTCTTTCTCTCCCTTTTCCTCTTCCTCTCTTCCACTCTTTACCTCCTTTTTCTCTCTTTCTTTGTTTCTCTCTTTCTCTTTCCCTCTTTCTTTTCCTCTCTTCCACTCTTTGTATCCCACTTTCTTTCTCCCCTTCTTTCTCTCTCCCTCTCTTTCCCTATTTTTGTCTCTCTTTCTCCCTCTTTCTTTCCTTTCCTCTTTTTCTGTTTCTCTCTCCTTCTCTTTTCTTCCTCCTCTCTTCCACTCTCTTTATCTCCTTTCTCCCACTCTCTCCCCTTCTTTCTCTCCACCTCTTTCTCCCTCTTTCTCTATCTCTCTTTCTTTTTTCCTCTTTCTCTTTTCCTCTCTTCCACTCTTTATCTCACTCTCTCCCCTTCTCTCTCCCTCTCTGTCTCTCTTTCTCCCTCTTTTTTCTCTCTCTTTTTCTCTTCCTCTCTTCCACTTTTTATCTCACTCTTTCTCCACTTCTTTCTCTCTCCCTCTTTTTCTTTCTCCCTTTTATCTCTCTTTCTCGCTCTCTTTTCTCTCTCTCTCTTTTTTATCTCTCTTTCTCTCTCTTTTTTATCTCTCTTTCTCTTTTCCTCTTCCTCTCTTCCACTCTTTATCTTACTCTCTTTCTCCTCTTCTTTCTCCCTCTTTTTCTTTCTCTCTCCCTCTCTCTTTCTCCCTCTTTTTTTCTCTCTTTTTCCCTCTTTTTTTTCTCTCTTTCTCTTTTCCTCTTCCTCTCTCCCACTCCTTATCTCCGTTTTTCCCTCCCTCTCCCTCCCTCGGTGCCCACCCCCCGTGCCCGGTGCCCTCGGTACCCACGTGGCCCGAAAGCCGCCTTGCACTGGCTGTCCCTGGTGGGGCAGGTGCCCTTGTAGCAGTACCCCTCTCCGTAGGCACAGGGGTGCCCGTTCACTCGGAACCTGTCGCTGGGGCAGCGGGCGGAGCTCCCGGAGCACATCTCGGCCAGGTCGCAGTCGTGTCTCACCGCCCTGCACACGGCGCCCGACTTCTTGTACTGCGGGAGGAAGGGCAGTGCCACCCTGGGCACGGGGCTCCCCCAAACTACATTCAAATGTGCCCTCTGTGCTGCGGGAGGGAAGGGCAGTGCCACCCTCGGCTCCCCCAAACCACACTCAAATGTGCCCTCTGTGCTGCAAGAGGGAAGGGCAGTGCCATCCTCGGTTACCCCAAACCCCCTAACCCTAACCCTTGGGGCTCCCCCAAACCACACTCAAATGTGCCCTCTGTGCTGCAAGAGGGAAGGGCAGTGCCATCCTCGGTTACCCCAAACCCCCTAACCCTAACCCTTGGGGCTCCCCCAAACCACACTCAAATGTGCCCTCAAGTCAGGGCAGGAAAGTGCCCTCCTTGCTGGGCAAAGAGTGTGAGGAGGGACATCACCCCGAGGGTGGTGGGCACTGACCAGGCTACCAAGGATTTGGGCACAGCCCCAAGGCTGCCAGAGCTCACGGGATGTTTGGACAACACTCTCAGGGACAAGTTGGGATTGTTGGGGTGTCTGTTCAGAGCCAGAGGTTGGACTCTGAGCCCTGTGGGTCCCTCCCAGCCTGGGTTATTCCATAATTCCAGAGCTCAGGGAGTGACTGGACAATGTTCTGAGGGACAGGATGGGATTGTTGAGGTGTCTCTGAGGACCAGGGGTTGGACTCTGAGCCTTGTGGGTCCCTCCCAGCCCAGATATTCCATGATCCCATGCCAGTGCTGTTTCAGCGAGCACCAGTGGAGGGGACTGGTGGTCACCACAGTGCCCAGGACAGGCTGGGCACCAGGGGAGGGTCTCACCTGGCAGTTCTCACAGCACTCCCCATGGGCACAGGCAGCCCCCGGGCTCAGCCGGCAGGTCTCGGCGTCACAGCAGTCGTTGGTGCACTCCTGGGACAGAACAGCCATCAGAGCTCCAGGACCTGCCACCCACCCCCTGTGCCAGCCTGGGAGGGGGCCTGGCACCTACACTTGGCTTTGGGAAACAAAATTCCTTCCAAGCCCTTGCCACCCTGGAAGGAGCAGGTGAAGGGCACTATGGGGGTAAACAGAGGGGCTGTGGATCCCCTGATGTCTGAGGGAATGGATGATGAGATTGATACGGAGCAGTTCAGAGGGTGTCCCTGAATGAAAGCAGTTTGCAGTGCACCCTTAAGGGGGAAGAAACCACCAGGAGACCTTTTGGCCAGTAGAATGTTTCCATGTATGCTTAGCTGAGCTGACTGACCAATTATGAGATAACACAGCGTGGAAGAAAGTAGTTAAAGGTAAAGCTGTAACTAAAAATAAAATCCTTTGTCTTTGGTCCAAGCCTTCTGATCAGACTGAGCCTGAGTCTGTCTCTGCCTCCTCTGACCTCCACAAATCACCCTTACCCAGACAGGGCACAGAGTGGCTTTGCTGGTGGTGGGAGTAACTCAGGGAACCTGCTGGGTGCGTGGCTCTGTGTGGCTCTCTGTGTCACCACAACCGGACAGCTCCAAGCTCCATGTCCCCACCATGTCCCACATCAGCAGTTTGTGGCCAGCAGGCCCAGGGCAGTGAGCCTTCCCCTGGCCTCTGCCTTGGGGAGGCCACACCTCGAGTGTTGTGTTGAGTTCTGGGCCCCTGAGTTGAGGCAAGAGATTGAGGGGCTGGAGCGGGGCCAGAGAAGAGCAAGGAGGCTGGAGAAGGGAGTGGAGCACAAGTGCTGTGGGGAGAGGCTGAGGGAGCTGGGGGTGTTGAGCGTGGAGAAGAGGAGGCTGAGAGGTGACCTCAGCACTGTCTAGAACTACCTGACAGGAGGTTGGACCCAGGGGGTGTTGGTCTCTTCTCCCACACAACCAGCAATGGGACAAGAGGGCATGGCCTTAAGCTCTACCAGGGCAGGTTTAGCTTGGACATCAGAAAGAAATTCTTTGCAGAGAGGGTGGTCAGGCACTGGAATGGGCTGCCCATAGAGGGGGGAGGGGATTCTCCGACCCTGGATGTGGCAGTGAGTGCCCTGGGCTAGTAATCAAAGTAAGGTTGGATCAAGGGTTGGATTTGATGATCTCAGAGGTATCTTCCAACCCAACTGATTCTATGATTCTGTGATTTGGAGCCAGCAGCTCCTCCAGAAATAATTATTTGAGGGAAACACACCCGAGTCCTGTGCCACACCAGGAATCCCCCCCTGCCCAGGTGGGTACCTCGGGGGTGCCACAGTCACACTCCTCGCCCTTCTCCACGAAGCCGTTGCCGCAGGACGGGGGCGCGATGATGCTGCTCAGATCGGGGATGTTGGTCAGGCAGGCGGGAAGGTCACTGAGCATGAACCGCTCGAAGCTCTGCAGGCTGCAGGAGCTGAACTCCTTGGGAATGATGGAGCTGAGGTGGGAGAGGGGGAGTGGGTCAGGGTGGCACAGCAAAGAGGGAAAGGAACCAAGGGACCAGCCCCAAAACTGTCCCTGTTCAGCAAGCAGGACCAGTTTGTCCCTGTGTGGGGGTGACCAAAGCTGGGCATTCTAAACCCTCTGGGCCATTGCCCAGCAACTCTTCCCAATGGCCCATTGGCAGCAGCTGCCCAGGGCACAGCTGAGCCCTCAGCCTGGCAGCTGGCTGGGAAAGAAGCCTGGCAGAGGAGCTGGGAGAACTCCCCTGCAGGGACTCCTTGGCACCTCCACACCCACCTGAGGGCTCAGCTCTGCTCAGGGGCCAGCAACCAGTCCAAAATCCCCCCTGAGGCCCAGAGTCACATCCCCCAGGCTGCAACTCCCTGCCCTGGGGGACCCACTGGGGGCTCCCACCCGCACCTGAGGGGAGACAATCTTGGCCTTTGGCCACCTCTGGCACCACTCCTGGCATCCAGAGGAGGAGCAGAGCCTGCACAGGAGGAGCCCCCCACTCTCCCCCAGACTGGGCCATCATCTGCACCAACAGCTTTGGCCCCTCCTTTTCCTTTCCACTCGGGGGAACCCCGTGGGGCTCAGCACAGGGGCCACCAAACCCCCCTGTGTTTGTGCCCCACGGGGCTGGGTTAGACTGCTGGGCTTGGGGGTTAAACCCAATTTCTTTGTGCCATTGCATTTCCTGTGATATTGTTATTAAATTGTAACTCTGATTTATAATCTCTTTTGTTTTGGGTTCGTTTCTCCTGCA
Source organism: Sakesphorus luctuosus (assembly GCA_013396695.1). Classification (NCBI taxonomy): domain Eukaryota; kingdom Metazoa; phylum Chordata; class Aves; order Passeriformes; family Thamnophilidae; genus Sakesphorus; species Sakesphorus luctuosus. The sequence goes on from VWZD01013044.1 coordinate 70,024, forward strand.
GGTTCACCTTTAAACCAGCACAAAAATTCAGGGACAAGCAGTTCCCCAAGTATCACCAAGAATGAAGAGAGAGAAGAGGAAAAAAAATAAATGAAATTATTAAAAATATAAGTAAAAATAGAAAACATGTAAATAAAAGTAATGAAGGGAAATATAAGAGTAAAATTTTAAATATAAATAAAATAAAGAAAAATAAAGAAAGGGTGACTGAGACAGCATAGCAGCTTCACATGTTTGCATTGTAAGGACAGTGTTATTTCTGGTTTCATGTAGAGGCTTAACCACTAATGTTGTCCAAAAGTGGCTGAAGTTTTGGGGCTTTCATTGTTTCTTGGGGGGCTGAGAATAATTTACAATACCCTGAAATATCTTCATTTTTCCCCTCTGCTTTTTTTCTTTCAAATGGACAAAAATAACTCCATTTTGAAAACCAGCAGCTCATCCAAAGCTGTGTGAAAATCCCATTTTTCCCCAAAAAAAACCCTTTACCTGACGGTGTCTGTCATGATACAGATGTCATCGCTGCACGAACAGGCGTCGGTGTCGTGGCTCATGCCCAGGTTGTGCCCCATCTCGTGTGCCATCGTGGCTGCCACCGCAATCTCGTTCCTGCTGTGGTCCTGTAGGCACAAGGACAAGCTCTTGGGAGGGTTTGAGCACCACAAGAACATCAGAGAACATTAAACAGGACAGATTTTCTCCAGTGGAATGTCCTCACTGCTGCATCACGTGGTGATCAACCAACCCATGTGTGCAGCTCTCCCACAGCTTGGAATCACAGAATGGATTGGGTTGGAAAAGCCCTCTGAGATCATCAAGTCCAACCCTTGGGCCAACTCCAGTCCCGTCACCAGATCATGGCACTCAGTGCCACGGCCAAGCTCAGCTGAAAAACCTCCAGGGATGGGGAATCCACCCCCTCTCTGGGCAGCCCATTCCAATCCCTCAGCACTCTCTCTGCAAAGAAGTTTTTTCCCATCTCCAACTTCAATTTCCCCTGGCAGAGCTTGAGCCCCCCGTGCCCCCTTGTCCTATTGCTGAGTGCCTGGGAGAAGAGACCAACCCCCACCTGGCCACAACTTCCCTTCAGGCAGTTCCAGACAGTGCTGAGGTCACCTCTCAGCCTCCTCTTCTCCAGCACAAACACCCCCAGCTCCCTCAGCCTCTCCCCACAGCACTTGTGCTCCACTCCCTTCTCCAGCCTCGTTGCTCTTCTCTGGCCCCGCTCCAGCCCCTCAATCTCTTGCCTCAACTCAGGGGCCCAGAACTCAACACAACACTCAAGGTGTGGCCTCCCCAAGGCAGAGTCCAGGGGAAGGCTCACTGCCCTGGGCCTGCTGGCCACGCTACTTTGGATCCAGGCCAGGATCCCATTGGCCTTCTTGGCCACCTGGGCACACTCTTGGCTCCTCTTGAGCTTCCTGTCCCTCAGTCCCCCCAGGTCCCTTTCTGCCTGGCTGCTCTCCAGCCACTCTGTGCCCAGCCTGGAGCGCTGCAGGGCTTGGGGTGGCCAAAGGGCAGGACCTGCACTTGGTCTTGTTGAACTCCACCCCATTGCAATCAGCCCATCCCTCCAGTCTCTCCAGATCCCTCTTATATTATAATATGTAACATATATATAAATAGAATAGATACTCCATTATGTGTGTGCTTTTTCAGCCTTTATATTTCATTTTAAATGAAATCATGGAATGGTTGGAGTTGGAAAAGACCAAAACTCATCCAGTGCCATGAGCAGGGACACCTCCCTCTATCCCAGGCTGGTCCTTGGACACTTCCAGGAATCTCTGAGAGTGAATTCTACACTCTCATGAAATTATGGTAAGAACCAGAGAGCTGAAAGTGTCACAAATGCAACAGTTTTTATAAATATTCTGTGCCGGTTCACTATTAAAAAAAAAAAACACAAAAAAAAAAAAGGAAGAAAAGTTTTTAAAAAAAATAAAATAAAAATAAATCCGACCTGAATAATACCTGCAGAATATAAATTACTGCATATGGACTTGAGAAAGGCCAATCCAATGGTTGTCCCCTCGAAGTCAAGGCCCCTGGGAAGGAGAAGGAGGCAGAGTGAGCTCAGGGATGTGCCCAGGATGGAGATCTGAGGTTGGAGCACATCCCCATTCCCAGCTCTGCTTTGCATCCCAAATTCAATATATAAGGACATGATTAAGGTCCCTGCAAATCCAAAATCAATAGAATTTTAATTTTCTCATTTTAATTTTTCACTCAAATTAAGTGGCAGTTGATCTGTGGGAGTGCAAAGGGCTGGATGAAGAGCTCCAAGTGCAGCCAAGAGCTCTGGGATGGGTCAGGGCTGTGGAATTTGGGCCACAAAAGCGAGGAGAGCTCTGGTTTAACTGGAAAATGTGCATTTCCCACCCAGGAAACTCCATGTGATGGCTCTTCAAGTTGTTCCACTGCACTGAAGGGCTGAGGACACTCAACTTTCTGTGCCCAAACGCAGGAAAAGAAGAGACTGAGCTAAAACCATGCCTGGTTTAGCAGGGATTCGGCTGGAAAAGTTGGATGCTGGAACTCACAGGTACTTGTGCTCCAGGAGAAAAAGAAGAGCAAAAAAACCCAATAAAACTTGCATTTTAAGTTTGTCCTGGAGCTGGTACAAACTGATGTTGGAGACCCTGAGCTCCAGGTCAGATAGAGGGAATTTTTAAGGAATAGAATCATAGAATGATAGAATGGATTGGGTTGGAAAAGCCCTCCCAGATCATCAAGTCCAACCCTTGGGCCAACTCCAGTCCCGTCACCAGATCATGGCACTCA
>VWZD01013044.1:82758-100174 GCA_013396695.1 Sakesphorus luctuosus
CACAGACCCTTCCCCATCTCCCACAGACCCTTCCCCACGTTCCAGAGACCTTTCCCCGTGTTCCAGAGACCCTTCCCCACCTCCCACAGACTCTTCCCCATCTCCCAGAAACCCTTTCCCATCTCCCAGAAACCCTTCTCCATGTTCAAGAGACCTTTCCCCATCTCCCACAGTCCCTTCCCCATCTCCCACAGACCTTTTTCCATCTCCCACAGACCCTTCCCCACCTCCCACAGACCTTTTTCCATCTCCCACAGACCCTTCCCCACCTCCCACAGACCTTTTTCCATCTCCCACAGACCCTTCCCCACCTCCCACCGACCCTTCCCCCCCTCCCAGGAGCCCAAACAATTCCCTTTCCCCACCTGTGTCTCTGTGTCCGTGTCTCTCCTGTGCACCGAGTGCAGTTTCCGTGGATAAACAATCTCATAGCTCTGCACTCCAGGGAGTTCCTTCCTTGTGCTCCCTGGGGACAAACAGATTTATGGATTTATGAAACCCCAGAATTAATTCATTAAACACCCTCTTTTTTCATGGCCCTCAAGGCTGATTCTTCTGGGCTGTTGCTCCACCTGTGGCTCCTTCCCTGCCTTGCTCAGGGGTCACCTCCGTTGGGATCCAACACCAGAGGGTTGTTCCAACCCTGATTTCGGATGAATGGCCCCACCTGGCTCTTTCCAGGTGTCCAAATAATTCCCCTGTGGGTTTCCTTGCCCAGCTCTGAGCAGTTCAAGCCCCAACCTGCCAGACTTGCTATTCAAGTGCAGCCTTTGGCTCTGCATTGTGCAGATGACATGAATTAATTTGGACAGGTCTGGAGTGATCCCCAAACCTCAGCACGTGACCCCTGAGCCCAGAGTGCCCGGAGAGGAGCAAATAAATACAGGGCAGAGGTTTGGAGTTCTGCTTCAGAAAGATTTCCCCCATAAATAATTGTGACAGCACTTGAATAGAGACACTTTCACCCGTTTAATCGGGTTGAGGGAGGTGCAAAGTTGTGACAGCAGAAAGATTAGAGGAGGTGTTTGTACAAGGCCAGGTCAAATAACGAGAGAGAGAGGCACTAAAGTAGGAAAATCTTGAAGGTGGGAACAAATCCAAGGGATTCTTTCACTTTCCAGGGGTCTTGCAATGCATGATTTGTACCTGCAGTGGCTGTGAAGAACATGGGGAGGAAACACAGAGGGGGGGAAAAAAGATTTTCTCATTGTTTTCTGCTCCAAATCTGAATAATTCTTGGCCCAGGTTAATTCATGCCCTGAGCTGAAGGACTGGGCAGGACACAGGAGTTCATTTGGGCAACACAGAAATTCATTTTGGAGACACAGAATTTCTTTTGGGCAACACAGAAATTCATTTGGGCTACACAGATATTCATTTTGGAGCCACTGAAGTTCATTTTGGAGCTACAGAAGTTCATTTTGGAGACAGAAATTCCTTTTGGAGACACAAGAATTCATTTGGGCAAGACACAAATTCATTTTGGGGACACAGAAGTTCATTTGGGTGACACAGAAATTCATTTTGGAGACACAAAAATTTGTTTTGGAGACACAGAAGTTCTTTTGGGCAACACAGAAATTCACTTTGGAGACACAGAAGTTCATTTTGGAGCCACAGAAATTCCTTTTGGAGACACAGAAGTTCATTTGGGCAACACAGAAATTCATTTTGGAGACAGAATTTCTTTTGGGTGACACAGAAGTTCATTTGGGCAACACAAAAATTCATTTTGGAGACAGAATTTCTTTTGGGTGACACAGAAGTTCATTTGGGCAACACAAAAATTCGGTTTGGAGACACAGAATTTAATTTTGGAGACACAGAATTTAATTTTGGAGACACAGAATTTCTTTTGGATGACACAGAAATTCATTTTGGAGCCACAGAAGTTCATTTTGGAGACAGAAATTCATTTTGGAGACACAGAAGTTCTTTTGGGCAACACAGAAATTCATTTTGGAGACACAAGAATTCATTTGGGCAAGACACAAATTCATTTTGGAGACACAGAAATTCATTTTGGAGACACAGAAGTTCATTTGGGTGACACAGAAATTCATTTTGGAGACAGAATTTCTTTTGGGTGACACAGAAGTTCATTTGGGCAGCACAGAAATTCCCTGGAGCAGCTGCTGGCCAGGAACTGGGGACAAAAGGGGCATAAAAGGGTTGTGTTGGTTTTCGATGCCCCTGAACTTTTTTAAATCCTACAAAATCTCATTTCATCTGAATTGGGAACTTCTTGAGGGCTCAGAGCACAAGAGCCTCTGTTTGGAGAATAAAAACCAACCCCCCAAAATCCTCAAGACCCGAAAGGGGAGAAAGAACCTCCCCTTTGGATTCCCTGCTCCTGATTTTCCCAGGAATGAGGCACCCCCTGACTGTGATTTATCTACAACAACTCAGCAGGTCCTCATGGCCCAGGAAAACAACCAAATTCCTTCTTTGTTCCTGGTTTATTTGATTAATCACCTCCCAGAATGAACTTGGTTGTATCTTGATAAAGCTGCAGGTGCAGAGGGAGGGAAATGACCTTAAACCAGCTGAGCCCTGACCAAGACCAAGTGGAACTTCACTCCTGCAGTTCACATTTATATTTCATTTTAAGCAGCTAATTATGGTTATTTTTAAAAAAAAAAATCTTGATTTTTGGACTTTGCCTTTCCATCACCATAAAGGATGTTCTTACGCCACAATCACAGATGATATTTGGGTACAGAATTCCCCAATTTTCCCTCCCCTTTTTCCCACCCTTTGTCCAACTTTGGCCCAGTTTAATTTAAAATTTAAATTTTAATTTAATTTAAAAATAAAATTTAAATTAAAATTCATAAATGAAGATTCAGGGCTAAACTCATCCCTTTCCCTACAGTTGGATACAAAAAGAATTTCGAGGAAAATTGGTTATTTTTGCCCTGGAACAAATTGTTTCTTAGAGGGATTTGTTAATCAGGGCATTGTCTTTGCCTCGGGCATTGTCTCACTCAGGAGCTTTAAGGAGGAAAGAACCTCCCTGAGCCTCTTAAAACAACCAGAAAAGTGCTTAAAACGAGGAAAAAAATAATTATGTACTTTTCCAAGTGTCCAAACCAGAAAGAAAAATCCTTAGGGAGGATTTTACTGACTGGGAAGTTTTAGTTTTGCCAAGAAAAAAGGATTTAACACCTCAAATATTGAGCATATTTCCAGATATTTTGTGTCAATAATGAGGTTGTGGGTTCCTGCCTGAATGTAAATGACACGTTTAATTGTGACTATAAAACCTGTCCCTGCTTGTTCCTGCCAAGCCCTGCAGAAAAATCTGTTCCCTGTTGACATGAATTGAAAGGAACAATGTGGGGAGAAAAAAGTGGAGTCTGCTCAGGTGAATTCCTGGGAATCCTCATGACTTGAATGCCACAAAATAATAGTAATAGTAATAGTAATAGTAATAATAATAGTAATAGTAATAGTAATAGTAATAGTAATAGTAATAGTAATAGTAATAGTGATAACAGTAATAGTCATAATAATAATAATAAATATAATAATAATAAATATAATAATAATTATAATAATAATAATATTTTAATTCAGGGAATGTCGTAATTGAATTCAAATAGAAATCTTTTCTGGCCAAAGTTGATATGCAGTTGGATGAGTTGTCCTCTCACTTTCTGAAGTGGCTCCCAAAATGAACCAGCTCTGGCGTTTTAGGCAATTTATGGCCAGTTTTCAAACAAGGAAATAAATCTCTGATTAAAGAATTAGAGAACCTGATTGAACCAAAAGAGAAAAACCCCCCAACCACCCCCAGCTCCAGTTCCCACAGGCTGCAATTCCCACTCCCCCACATCATCCACCCATCACTCCTCAGGAATTCCTCATCAAACCCCAACCCTGCCCTACCTTGGTGGGGAAGTCGCAGGAGCAGAACGGTGAGAAGGAGCATTTTCATCCCTCCGCCTGTGCCCTCCGTGCCCAGGGAAGGTGGCACTGCCAGCCCATCCATGCCCAGGGAATGTGGTGCTGCTCCTGACTGGGCTCTGAGTGCCAGGGAGCTGCTGGCACAGCTTTATGCCTGGCCCTGCACGAGGAAGTGTTTGCCCAGGGTGTTGCACAACCCCAGCGGGTGGAAGCGCCGCCGGCTGGGTCGGGCTGGGGATGGGGCGGCTTTGGGGGCACTTCCTCACTGAGGGGGGGAAAGATATTTAAATAGGGATATAAATAAATATGGATATCAATAATTGTGAATATAAATAAATATGGATATCAATAATTGTGTGTATAAATAAATAGGGGTTTGGAGCTGCTGTTGGATTATAGAGGGGCTTGGGTGGGTGTCTTTGGGTTCACTCCCTCACTGGTGGGAGGGAAAGAAAAGTCAGTAGGTATATAAATAAATATGGATATCGATAATTGTGTGTATAAATAAATAGGGGTTTGGAGCTGCTGTTGGATTGTAGAGGGGTTTGGGTGGCTTTGGGTTCACTTCCTCAATGGTGGGGAGGAAAGACAGGTCAGTAGGGATATAAATAAATAAGGATATCAATAATTGTGAATATAAATAAATATGGATATCAATAATTGTGAATATAAATAAATATGGATATCAATAATTGTGAATATAAATAAATATGGATATCAATAATTGTGAATATAAATAAATATGGATATCAATAATTGTGAATATAAATAAATATGGATATCAATAATTGTGAATATAAATAAATATGGATATCAATAATTGTGAATATAAATAAATATGGATATAATAATTGTGTGTATAAATTATAGAGGGGTTTGGGTGGCTTTGGGTTCACTTCCTCAATGGTGGGGAGGAAAGACAGGTCAGTAGGGATATAAATAAATATTGATATCAACAATTGCGAATATAAATAAATATGGACATCAATAATTGTGTATATAAATTATAGAGGCGTTTGGGTGGGAAGCTTTGGGGTCACTTCCTCACTGAGGGGGGGAAAGACAAGTCAGGAGGGATATAAATAAATATGGATATAATAATTGTGTGTATAAATTATAGAGGGGTTTGGGTGGGTGTCTTTGGGTTCACTTCCTCACTGAAGGGGGGAAAGACATTTAAATAGGGATATAAATAAATATGGATATCAACAACTGTGAATATAAATAGATATGGATATCAATAATTGTGTATATAAATAAATATGGATATCAGTAATTGTGGATATAAATCAATGTGGAGGTTGGAGCTGCTGTTGGATTGTAGAGGGGTTTGGGTGGGCGGCTTTGGGTTCACTCCCTCAGTCTGTGGTTGGGGGGAAAGAAACTTAAATAGGGATATAAATAAATATTGATATCAACAAGTGGATATAAATAAATATGTATATAAATAAATATGGGAGTTGGAGCTGCTGTTGGATTATAGAGGGGCTTGGGTGGGTGGCTTTGGGTTCACTCCCTCACTCTGCCGGTTGGGGAAAAGAAATTTAAATATGGATATAAATAAATATGTGTATAAATAAAAACAGGGGTTGGATTATGGAGAGGGTTGGGTGAAATTTGAGGCAAAAAAGGTGTGTTTCAGTGCTTGGTAACTGGAACTTCCTCTGTGCCTGTGAATCAGATCTCAGCACAAAGAGCAGAGCCCTCTGTGCCCCTTCCATCCCCATTAGTAATGTTTGCTCCGGGGGCAGGTGATAAAGGCAGAGCAGGCAGAGATCAGGTGGTGTCTGGCACAGGATATTCCAGAAAGCTCTGCTGGAAAAGGGCTTAGTCAGCTGTAATAAAGTAGAAATAAAACTTCCCAGGGCCAAACTATCAATGTGGAGGTGCCTTAGAGTCATTTCCCTTTTTATATGTTAAAAAAAATGTTACTGAGTACATAGAATTGGAATGGATTGTGCTGCGTGTAAATTTATATTCATATATTGAAGCAATATATATATTCATCCATTCAGTTTCTTTTATATCTCTTCATTTATTATGATATTTTAATAAATTATAATATTGTAGTAATAATTATAATTTATTATAATGTTTATNNNTAATAAATATAATTTATTATAATATTTATTATTATAAATATTTAAATATTTAAATATAAATAGAATTATACCTTTTATTATATTTTACTACCAAAATTTTCACCCTTCCAAGATCAGTCTTATTAAATAACAGTTTCTTCCAGGTGTGTGTGGAAAAGTTCTGACTTTTGGAACAATTTCTCGCAGGGATGTGCTGGAAAGTTCTGACTTTTGGAACAGTTTTTATTCCAACTTTCCCTTGGGGGTTTTTGCTGCATGTCCACACATTGTGGGACAGATTGGGAGCTGCAAACAGATGGCTCTGAGCCTTTATTAAGGGTGGAATGTGCTAATTGCTAATGATTTATGGGCGGTGCTGACTGCAATAACCAACTGGCAAATGAAGGGGGAAGAAAAGTGGAGCCTGAGGCAGAGTCTGGTTACCTGTGGCTGGACTTGGGTTGGCAAAAGTGGGGCCAAAATGGTGCTGAGCAGGAGCAGGAGAGTCTCTGCAGGGTTTGAGGGCCCCTGGAGGGGCATTTGGTGGCAGGGAGAGGAAAAGGGCCCCTGGTGCTGCCCTGGGAGCTCTGCTGGGCTGTGGGATGGAACCAGGAGCTCTGGGAGGGGCAGCAGTGCCATCACAATATGGGCAGTAACAGTCATGGAACCCTGGAATGGGCTGGGTGGGAAGGGACATTGGGGACCAGCCAGTGCCACCCCTGCCCTGGGCAGGGACACCTCCCACTGTCCCAGGGTGCTCCAGCCTGGCCTTGGGCACTCCCAGGGTAGGATTTCTTCCCAGTATCCCATCTAAACCAGCACATGGAATGGTTTGGGTTGAAAGAGACCTTTAAGATCATCCATTTCCACCCCCCACCATGGGCAGGGACACCTCCCACTGTCCCAAGGTGCTCCAGCCTGGCCTTGGACACTCCCAGGGATGGGGCAGCCTCAGCTCCTCTGGGAATCCCAGCCCAGCCCCAAACCTGACCTTGGACACTCCCAGGCATGGGGCAGCCTCAGCTTCTCTGGGAATCCCAGCCCAGCCCCAGCCTGACCTTGGGCACTCCCAGGGATGGAGCAGCCACAGCTTCTCTGGGAATTCCATCCCAGCCCTCCCCACCCTCACAACCAACAATCCCTTCCCAATATCCCACCCAACTCTCCTCTCTCTGTTGGAAACCATTACCCTTGTCCTGCCCTTCCAGGCTCCAACCTCCCACCTGCTTTCCTCCCACCCCCAATGTCAGGGATCCCTGCCCTGCCCAAGGACACTTCTAGAAGGTTCCTCTGCCTCCTCCTTGGGAGCCACCTGACACTGCTGGGACAGGAATCCTTTGGGCAGCAGCTTCTTTGGGACTCTGTGGCTTGGAGACAGTCACATGTCCCACCACCCCAAAGTCTGTCATCATCCCAAGTTATGAAAGAGGCCTCCAGGCAAAGAATTCATGGAGGGTTGGACATTCCCATGCCAAAGTGCTCATTTGAGTTGCCCAAAAGCAGAGACAGGAAAGGTCATTTAGTTCAGGTCGGTGCCTTTTAGTTTTATAAAGACAAAACTTAGTCTAAAAGACAAAACTTAGTCTAAAAGGTGGACAATTCAGTGTGTTAAATGTTCTATGAATGACAACGAGCTGGGCATTCTTGGACTGCATTTTTGCCTTAATGAAGAAAAATAACTTTGAGCAACTGGTTTTAAAACCCAGTGGCTGCTCTCCAGGCATTTCTCTCAGCTCATTTTCTCTGCATGACGCACTTGAAAATTATGTGCTGACCCCCCCCAATCTCCTCAGTTAATGCTTTCAATCAACTGAGCAGGCTGGAAAGGAGCTCCTGTGTGAGCAGACACAGCATCCCAGCAAGGAGGGAATGTGATGTTGATACAGGTCTTGGGGAGACTTGAAAGGGAATTGGATGTAATTTCCTTCTGTGACTCGAGAAGCATTTGATGTTCCTGCCTTTGCTTCGGTGATTCCGTAATAACCCGATTGCAGCTTCTTCCCCCGGAGGTGCTCAGAGGACCTCTGAGGTCTCAGAGGGCACCAAAGTTGCTTTGGAGGTTTTGAAACCCCTTTTCAACTCTGCAAAGTCCAAGTGGGGAGTTTGCACATTCACAGGAGGAAAAGTTTGTCTCAATATTTGGGAGTTGTAATATTGGTGCTTTTAAGCCAAGTGGTCTCTGCTCAGTTAAAAGAAGGAAGAAGGAGAGGGTGAAATCCTTCCCTGTACTGAGAGTCTGCACAAATCCTGCCTGTGGGAGGTTCAGTGAGTATTAAAAGGATGGGTTTATGTGAAGTGCAGAGTTCAAGGAAGATCAGGGTTCAATCACTTCTCTCCTTCTGCCTTGTCCTGGAGTCCTCTCTGAAGCAGATTTGCTGAGGTGCTGATGCACCTGACAGGGATTTTGGGGATTGTCCCACCAGGTGGGTGTCTCTCCCCCTGAACTCCAAGAGATTCCCTTCAACCACCACCCAGGACACCCCTGGGACATTGAAGAGACAAGAGTGTCCCACCAGGTGGGTGTCTCTCCCCCTGCTCTCCAATACATCCCCCTTCAGCCACCACCCAGGACACCTTTGGGACACGGCAGAGATGAGCAGTCCAGAGAGATGTCCATGTTCTGTCCTGTGTCCCCTCCTGCCCACCCTAGGTGGCATCCCAGCCAACAGCTCTGCCACAGCACAGCAGTCACAGCCTGTCCATGTTCTGTCCTGTGACCCCTTTGTCCCCTCCTGGGTGGCATCCCTGCCAACAGCTCTGCCACAGCACAGCAGTCACAGCCTGTCCATGTTCTGTCCTGTGTCCCCTCCTGCCCACCCTAGGTGGCATCCCAGCCAACAGCTCTGCCCCAGCACTGAGCCACAGCCTGTTCTTCTGGGAAAATGGGATATTTCCAGCCCAGCCCAACCACGGGGCTGTTGTTTCCCTGCCCCAGCCCCTGCCTGTGCTTCCCTCCTGCTGCCCTTCCCCAGCTCCCTCCCCCAGAGCCTGCAGGGCATTTTCCTTGGCTTTGCCTCAGTTCCCTTTGCTCCCCTTTGCTTCCTCCAGCCCTTCCCAGCTGCATTCCAGTGTTCCCACAACCTGCCTCTCTTGCTGCCAGCCCCATCCCTTCCCCTCCACTTCCAGAGGGATCCAAACCCCATTGGATCCAACAGAAGACTTTCTGTTGCTTTCCAGGGCCCTTTGGATCAGCTCTTGGACAATCTCAGATCCTGTTGAGTAAAACTCCTCCTTGTGCTCCCCTCTGTTGTCTCACACATTCCCAAAGGGAATGATTCTTCTTTTCCCCAACTACCACTCTTCAGTATTTTCCTTTCTGGGTTTCTGTTGAAGGATGTGACCCAATGGCTGCTTTTGAGCTGAGTGTTTGGAGAAGTTCCCTCCCTCCTGGCTGTGACTTACCTGCTGCTCAGCTCCTGTGCAGCCCTTTGTGCTGCCAGGGTTTAATAGAGAGTAAATATAAACATCAAGTAAAATGTTATCACCTCAGAGGTGATTGAAGGCAACCAATGAGCAGCAGCTGAGTTATTTTTGGTGTGGCTTTAATCAGGTCCCAGAGTTGTCATCTGGGCCTGACTAATGAACCTTCACTGCAGCATTTTGGCCTCAGAGGTCACAGACATAAATGGTGTGACAAGGATGTGGCTTCCTCCTTTCCTTCCTTTTTCTTGGAAATGGAGGATCAACAATCAGTTACTTCATCTTCCTCCTTTTACCCTCTTCATTAGCTGCTTTTTGCTTAATTACCCTGCCTGGATATGAGCAGCCCCAACCCCTGCAGGTTGGAGGGGGTTAACTGAATTCACAGCACCTTCCCATGGCTTTCTCAAGCACCATGAACTTCTCTGGAGTTCTCAGGTTGATTAAAGGGATTTCTTTGAAGGTTAATTCCCCTCAGAAAGCACCTGCAGCCTCGTGCCCCGGGTTGTGTAACTGTGTGCACACGCAGAGCTGTTTGATGTTCTCCATGCACAGGGGACAAAGCACATCATTGTGAATTCAGCTCTTTGCTCTCAGGCCTTTTTTTTTCCTTTTTTTTTTCTTTTTTCTCCCAAGGTGTTGTTTCTGGTGTTGTTTATCCTGAGACTAGGTGAGGTCTGGGTGGTTTTTCCCAAGGGAAAGAGAATCCTGCATGTCCCACTGTGGTCCTGAGCTTCATCCTGTGCTGGTCCTGGAACCCCCCTGTGCTCTGCTGGCACTGCCCAGGCTCAGTCCTTAGAGCTGGGCTTTGGCAGGCAGGAGGCAGAGGAGCTCCAGGGCATGGGGAGATCCAGAAGGGTGGAACAAAATGGGTTTTAAGGTCTTTTCTCACCCAAACAACTCCGTGGTTCTCAGATCTGAGGGACACTGAGCAGCTGCAGGTGCAGTGAAGCTTCTCTTCCATCCTGTTAATAAAACTCCACAGTCCTCAGACTGACAGTCCCCACCCTTAATCATAGAATCATGGAATGGATTGGGTTGGAAAAGCCCTCCGAGATCATCAAGTCCAACCCTTGGGCCAACTCCAGTCCCGTCACCAGATCATGGCACTCAGTGCCACGGCCAAGCTCAGCTGAAAAACCTCCAGGGATGGGGAATCCACCCCCTCTCTGGGCAGCCCATTCCAACCCCTCAGCACTCTCTCTGCAAAGAAGTTTTTTCCCATCTCCAACTTCAATTTCCCCTGGCAGAGCTTGAGCCCCCCGTGCCCCCTTGTCCTATTGCTGAGTGCCTGGGAGAAGAGACCAACCCCCAGCTGGCCACAACTTCCCTGATGTGGCACTTCCAGACAGTGCTGAGCTCACCTCTCAGCCTCCTCTTCTCCACGCTCAACACCCCCAGCTCCCTCAGCCTCTCCCCACAGCACTTGTGCTCCACTCCCTTCTCCAGCCTCGTTGCTCTTCTCTTCTCAGTTTGGTTGAAGAAACCTCTGAGATCATCAGGTCCAACCCTTGATCCAACCCCACTGGGATCACACTCAGTGCCCTGGGCTGGTGATCACAGTGGGGTTGGATCAAGATGTGGTGGATTTTCACTCAGTGCCACATCCATAGAATCAGAGAATGGATTGGGTTGGAAAAGCCCTCCCAGATCATCAAGTCCAACCCTTGGGCCAACTCCAGTCCCGTCACCAGATCATGGCACTCAGTGCCACGGCCAAGCTCAGCTTCAAAACCTCCAGGGATGGGGAATCCACCCCCTCTCTGGGCAGCCCATTCCAACCCCACTTTGATTACCAGATCATGGCACTAAGATCTTAAACCCCTTGGACAACAAGGTTCATGTTGCAAATAGTCCTTGAGTGGAGCAGATGAGTCACGGGAGGAGCTCAGTGACTTGGCCATGGAGGGCTCAGTCCTGCAAGGACTCAATTCCTGGACACCAAACACCCATAAAAAGCAATCCCTTCCTCCCAGCTCCTCTCCCCTTGTGATCAGGAGCTGGTTTTGTGTGGCTCACGTTCTTGTGCCACCCTCCAGCTGCCCTGAGAGGAGGCTGGCACTGGGCACCGGGCAGGGAACAAAGGCAGCGCCCGGGGCTGTTTGCTCACTCCACGCACTGTTGTCTCCCATCAGATAAGCCCGTGGCCATAAGGTGGAATATTTCCACATCCAAACCAGCCAGAAAACAACAAAATAAATAAATAAAAAAGGGAGACTGGGAGACAAACACCCAACCTCTCGAGTTTCGTGTGCCCGAGGTCATATGATGTGAGTGCCAGGCAGAGGGAGCCTTCTGGTTCCATCCTGCTCCAGGCTGTGCCTCCTGTGCTGCTGCTGGAACCTTTTCCTGCCCAGGATTTCACCCATTCCATGGCAGGATGAAGGAACCAGGGACTGGGAAGCAAAGCTGCCCCTGCCATGGGGTAGGTGGGCTTTGCTCTAGAACTGCCATGAGGTCCGGGAGGGCTCCAAGAGGCAGAGCCATCCCTTTGGGGACACTCTGGGAGCTCCAGAGTAACCAACTCTCGTCATCCTTCTCCATAATGTCTCCAAACAGAAGCAACAGGTGACTCCCTTGTCCTGCCCTGCCTGTGCTGCAGAACCCAGAATTTGCCCACTGGTGTTTTATAGAATCACAGAATGGATTGGGATGGAAAAGCCCTCCGAGATCATCAAGTCCAACCCTTGGGCCAACTCCAGTCCCGTCACCAGATCATGGCACTCAGTGCCACGGCCAAGCTCAGCTGAAAAACCTCCAGGCATGGGGAATCCACCCCCTCTCTGGGCAGCCCATTCCAATCCCTCAGCACTCTCTCTGCAAAGAAGTTTTTTCCCATCTCCAACTTCAATTTCCCCTGGCAGAGCTTGAGCCCCCCGTGCCCCCTTGTCCTATTGCTGAGTGCCTGGGAGAAGAGACCAACCCCCACCTGGCTCCAACCTCCTTTCAGGGGGTTGTGGAGAACCTGCAGAAGTGTCTGTGTAGTTCAAACCAGAGCTCAGAGGACATTTCTGCTTCAAGAACCTGCAGAAATGTCTGTGTGGTTCAAACCAGAGCTCAGAGGACATTTCTGCTTCAAGGGAGCGATTCCAGCCTGAATTAAGGGTTGACTTCTCTGTGTCATAATTCTCTGCCCATGCAGGGAGAAGAGCCCAGGGCAAAGTCACCTGTTTTTAATCTCACATAAAGTACTTTTTGTGTTGGTGTCACCCTCATGTTGAGGATAATCTTGTCCCCTGGCAGCCCACCTTCATCCTGAGGGCAGGAAAACCCTCCTCTTGGAAGGAAGGGAGCTTGAATGAACAATGCAAAGGGCTGTGTGTGTTCAAGATGTTCCATTAAGAGCTGGAGAATCCAAACAAAAGCTTTTGTGTGGTGGTTGGGAGGAACCTTCGTGCTTGTGGAGATGTTTGGAGGGTGAGCCTGTGGCAGTGCATCCCATAAACAAAGCAGGAACATCCCTGGAGTGAGATCCTCGTCCTTACTGTGCAGGTCAGGACAGAAATGTCACAGAGCAGCAGAATCCTGGAATGGTTTGGGTTGGAAGGGACCTGAAAGCTCATCCAGTTCCACACCCTGGTTCCACCAGACCAGGCAGCTCAATGTCCCCCCCAGCCTGATCCAAATGTCACCCCAGACCACGGCAGGGTTTGCATTTTGGATCGTGGTCACTGGATCTGGCAGGGGATGTTCCAGCGTGACCTCCATGACCTGCAAAGCCATCCCTGCCCACCAGGATGTGATGGACCAGCAGGGACCAGTTACACCAGTTGCTGGCAAGGAACAGTGGACAGACAGGACAAAACCCTCCTTGGAATTGCAGCCTCTGATGGGAAGATCCAGAGCCAGGTCACTGAGACAACTGCCAAGGGAGCAGCTTCTCCAAACACCTCTGTTTGCCCCGCAGTTTGTCCAGCAAATTGTCCTGTCTGAAGGAAATGTGGTGGGAGATGAATCCAGGGCTGGAACACGGCTGAGAGTGTGTCCCTGTTGGACACAGAGCCAACCTGGTCCTTGGGACATGGAGACAGAGCCAACCTGGTCCTTGGGACATGGAGACAGAGCCAACCTGATCCCTGGGACATGGAGACAGAGCCAGCCTGGTCCTTGGGACATGGAGACAGAGCCAACCTGATCCTTGGGACATGGAGACAGAGCCAACCTGGTCCTTGGGACAAGGAGACAGAGCCAACCTAGTCCTTGGGACAAGGACTGAAATCCAGGGGGGATTTGGGAGTGAAATCCAGGAGGGATTTGGGACTGAAGATCATCAGGGAGTGGGATTGGGAGTGAAATCCAGGAGGGATTTGGGAGTGAAGATCATCAGGAGGTGGGGTGGGATTGGGACTGAAATCCAGGGGGGATTTGGGAGTGAAGATCATCAGAGGGTGGGGTGGGATTGGGATTGAAATCCAGGGGGGATTTGGGAGCGAAGATCATCAGGGAGTGGGATTGGGACTGGGACTGAAATCCAGGGGGGATTGGGGAGTGAAGATCAGCTGAGATCCTTCTACAAGCTCCTGTTGCTGCTGGTCCCTGTTGGTCCCCAACCCGAGAAGGTTCAAAGTGGCTTCCAGGTCTCTCACTTGGCTTTGCTGTGTTGGCTCCAACACCTCAGGGATGCTTTTAGGGACTTCAGAGCCTCAATGCCAAGGAGGGACAAGCCAAGTTGTCCTGACTGGGACAGAGGAGATTTCTGAGGGATTTAGAAGCCACATCACCTTCTCTGTCCCCAAAGTGACATCAGGATTTTGGCCTTCTTGTCCCACCACACCATTAAAAATGTTCCCCTCAGTAACTGCTGTGACTTCAGTGCTACCCAAGCACTTCAGGGAACACTTTTGCAAAACTGAAATTTTCCCTTTAAAAACATTTTGAGCCTTTGACAAAGTGTCTCAGACTCAACTTCCCTTTGGGTTCTGCTTTTGCTCAATACGTGCCACGAGCAGTTAAACCACAGGAAAAACTGAAGTGAATAAACAATGGGAACGAAGCCAGTCGCCCTTTTCTGCAGCTCCAAACATTTGTAGGAGTGCTTGAGAGCAGGATTTCGTGCTGAGCACAGTGCTGGGCTGTGGCCATTCCCAGGTTTCACAGCGCTGACTAATTCCTGCAGGCGTTACAAGCCACTGACTCCAAACCTGCGTCATCGGAGCCCTCGGGCCAAACAAGTGGGGAGGAATTCCTGTCTGAGACATCAGGGGCAAGGATTTGACCTCTCTGAGCTGCATTTGTTCCCATTCCCAGCCCTCTCAGGTGTCCCCATGCCAGGAGCCTGGGCAGGACCCTCGTGGGGACATGGCATGGCCAGCAAGCCCAGGGCAGTGAGCCTTCCCCTGGCCTCTGCCTTGGGGAGGCCACACCTTGAGTGTTGTGTTGAGTTGTGGGCCCCTGAGTTGAGGCAAGAGATTGAGGGGCTGGAGCGGGGCCAGAGAAGAGCAACGAGGCTGGAGAAGGGAGTGGAGCACAAGTGCTGTGGGGAGAGGCTGAGGGAACTGGGGGTGTTTGTGCTGGAGAAGAGGAGGCTGAGAGGTGAGCTCAGCACTGTCTGGAAGTGCCACATCAGGGAAGTTGTGGCCAGGTGGGGGTTGGTCTCTTCTCCCAGGCACTCAGCAATAGGACAAGGGGGCACGGGGGGCTCAAGCTCTGCCAGGGGAAATTGAAGTTGGAGAGCAGGTAGAAATTCTTTGCAGAGAGAGTGCTGAGGGATTGGAATGGGCTGCCCAGAGAGGGGGTGGATTCCCCATCCCTGGAGGTTTTTCAGCTGAGCTTGGCCGTGGCACTGAGTGCCATGATCTGGTGACGGGACTGGAGTTGGCCCAAGGGTTGGACTTGATGATCTCAGAGGGCTTTTCCAACCCAATCCATTCTATCATTCTATGGGACACACCACCCTGTGCCCACCACACCTGATGGGCTCCCCTTGAGTGCTGACCAGGAATTGGGGTTGAACATCTCCTTTAATACCCTTTTGGAGCCTTTTGGAGCCAGACTCGTGTTTACTTTACCCTCACTGCACCTTGGGCAATTGTCTCTTGTTGCCTCATTTTGGTTTCTTACAGCACAGCCCCTTTTCCTGTTGGGGTGGCAGGAAAGAGGCACAGGATGCCCAACTCTCTCCTTTTCCATCCTCCTGCCCTTCAGGGAGAAATCCTTCTGCTGGCAACCCCTCTGTGCTGTGCCACTGGTGCAGAAGATGCCCCTCCTGCTGTTTGCCGGTGTCAGGGGGCTGAATTCCATCCCTAACTCCCAGCAGGTGTCGGGTTTTTGACCCTCCCTTCCCATTTTTCCTGGGGCAGATTTCCATGCACGTCTCACTCTCAGCTCCAGCAAATTTCCTGGCAGTGAACTCCTCGAGTTTTACCTACTGCAAGGATGAGAGAACAAAAGGGGAGCACCAGGAAATGCTGGAAATAGAAGAGTCAGGAGAGGGGAAGGATGTGGGAGGAAGGAAGATGAAAGAGAGATTATTTCAAAGCTTTTCGTAAGACTTTGGAGCATTATCTGTAAAAATGCTGCACAGCAGAAGGTGACAGTCCCTGCTCAGGTCTGGAGCAGCATTTCCTCTGCTCGGGGATGAGTCACAGAAAGTGATATTTGTGCCCTCAGGTTTGGAGAGAAGTGAATCAGTTCCTTTAAAAAGCATCACGAAACCAGCCGAGCACGGGGGGTCCTTCCAGCCCTGCTGATGGGACAGCTCGGAACAAACAGGGGTTGGGACCTCAAATTCAGATTCTGATGGCAAATCTCAGACTCTGATGTCACATGTCTGATGTCCCAGCAGTTTCTTCTCAACTTCCCAGTGTGCTCCTGGTGTCCTGTCACCCAGGAAGGTCTAAAAGGCTCTGAAAATGTCACTTCTCAGGGAGGTGTTTCAGGCACTGAGAGGTGGATTCACCTGCTCAGGGCAAAGCTTTGAGAGTTGCATAAAAGCTTCAAACTTCAGCAAGGAAACTTCAATTTCCAAACTGAAACAGTTTTGTTTAGAGTGGGGGTTGCCTCAAAGCACAGAATCCCAGAATCCCAGGGTGGTTTGGGTTGGAAGGGACCTTGAAGTTCATCCCATTCCACCCCCTGCCATGGGCAGGGACACTTCTCACTGTCCCAGGTTGCTCCAACCTGGCCTTGGACACTCCCAGGGATGGAGCAGCCACAGCTTCTCTGGGAATCCCATCCCATCCCTCCCCACCCTCCCAGGGAAGGATTCCTTCCCAATATCCCATCTAAACCAGCACATGGAATCATGGAATGGTTTGGGATGGAAGGACCTCAAAGCCCACCCAGTGCCACCCCTGCCCTGGGCAGGGACACCTCCCACTGTCCCAGGTTGCTCCAACCTGGCCTTGGACACTCCCAGGGATGGGGCAGCCACAGCTTCTCTGGGCAACCCATGCCAGGGCCTGGCAGATATTTGAGGGCACAGACTGGAGAGGTTGGATATAAACCTGCCCCTGTGACAGGAGTTTATCCCCCGCACAGACGTCACTGCTGTTCCATTTCTTAGTCAGTTTTTATTACCTCTGTTTACTGATAATGCTCCACAAACCCTCCCTGAAACTGCCATTGAGCTGAGCTTGATTTGTGGAAATCACACTTAAAATGAAATGGTTTATTGCTCGTATTTGGTTCAGCTGCCTCAAGGAAAGAAGGACATTAAGGCACAGAAAATCCTCTTGGAGCAATTAGTGTGTGATCACAGTCTGAAGCCCTCAAAGGTCTTTTCCAGCCTCAAGGATTCAATGATTCTGTGTTGGTATCAGTTTGATTGGGTAGGCTGGGCACAGGTGGTGTGGTGAGACTTGATGGTGTGGTGACACTGTGGGAAGGTGACACTTGGAACTTGTGATTTCAGAGGTGGCTGCTAGAGGCTCTGTGAGGAAGAGCCAAAGCCTCAGGACTGGTAGGGATGGGGTGAATCAATCACAGAATCCTAGAATGGATTGGGTTGGAAAAGCCCTCCCAGATCATCAAGCCCAACCCTTGGGCCAACTCCAGTCCCGTCACCA
>VWZD01013044.1:109773-123867 GCA_013396695.1 Sakesphorus luctuosus
TGGGGACAGTGTGGTTGGTCCTACCAATCCAGGGCATGGATTTGTTGCCACCTTCCCTCGTGGAGGCCCAAATGAACTTGGGCAGTGCTGGTGAAGTGTCTGAGTGGAAGGAAGGAAATAAATAAAATAATAGCCATGGAGGAGTAGATTAAAATCCAGACAATGGCAATGCAGTTTGATTTATGGGTGGTGAATCCTCTCTAGAACATTTCCCACCTTAGGGCTTCATTCTGGGAGAGCCAAAACTGTCCCTTTTGTGCCATTGTCACCCAGGCAGCCAAAGATCAATTAATTACCTGCATGTGTCTAATTGCTGGGCTCACAGGCAACTCTGCCCTTTCATTTTCCACTGAGTTGTTATTTCTGTCTCTCTCCTTTTTTTTTCTTTTCCCTTTTCTCCTTTAGCAATGACATTTGCATTCCTTTCAGCAAAAATCCCAAGGTTAAACTAAAAATAAAGCTGCCCATCAGGTTTAGATTAGGCCTGGAGCAGGCAGAGCTTTGCTGGGAACGTGGATGTCACACTGCCTGCCCTGTCCTGCCCTGCCCTGCCAGGGATCTGCTGCTCTCCCACTCTGCAGCAACCAGGGACGGCTCTTGGAACATGATCTGAGCTCAGTTTGGAATGCCAAGGGGTGCCCACTGTTCATATCTGTGTGCATCCACCTCCTTCTCTTGCAGGAGAAATGAAGATGAGGAGGAATCATTTCCTTCTTCTCTTGCAGGAGAAATGAAGATGAGGAGGAATCATTTCCTTCTTCTCTTGCAGGAGGAATGAAGATGAGGAGGAATCATTTCCTTGCAGGAGAAATGAAGATGAGGAGGAATCATTTCCTTCTTCTCTTGCAGAAGAAATGAGGATGAGGAGGAATCATTTCCTTCTTCTCTTGCAGGAGAAATGAAGATGAGGAGGAATCATTTCCTTGCAGGAAGAATGAAGATGAGGAGGAATCATTTCCTTCTTCTCTTGCAGGAGGAATGAAGATGAGGAGGAATCATTTCCTTGCAGGAGGAATGAAGATGAGGAGGAATCATTTCCTTCTTCTCTTGCAGAAGAAATGAGGATGAGGAGGAATCATTTCCTTGCCTGGAAAGGTTGGAAATTTGTGCCATTCTCAGCCTGGAAAAAGCAGCAGCACATCCCTGACTCCCAGTTCCCTTGAAAGCAATGAATTTATATTTATTGTCATTCTATGAGTGTCCAAGGCCAGCTTGGAGCACCCTGGGCTGGTGGAAGGTGTCCCTGCCCATGGCAGAGGGTGGAATGAGATGGACTTTCAAGCCCCTTCCACCCCAAACCTTTGCAGGATTCTATTAAACAGCTTTTTGTTCACAAGTTTTGGTTTCTGTGATGAATCTGAATTCCCTAAGGCAGGTTTATAAATATTCCCCGTGGGTTTGGTGGGTTGGGAGCTCAGTTTGCAGGGAGTTAATCCCCCCGTCTTCCAGAACTCCAGGGTGGGAAGGAAGGTGTTGCCATGTGTGGTCCCACAGTGGCATTAGAACCACCCTGAGTGTGAAACCAGAGTCTCCTTCAAAGCCCAACCCCTCAGAAGGCCAAGGGCTGGCACAGAGTCCATCCCTCTGTTACCCTTTCAAAAGGTCTCAACATCCAAAGCATGAGCTTATTTTTGCTCCCTGTGGGTGAGACAAAAGCTGGAGGTTGTGTTCTCATCTGAGAGGGTTCAGTGAGGCCACCAGGGAGGGCAGGGAGTTGTCCTTTGCCCATCAGCTCACCCATGGAACTCCACCAAAGCCATCCTGGTGTCCTGGAACACACTGAGGAGCTCTGGGGTATCTTGGACCCTCCTGGGATGGATTTGGGGCAGCCAGTCTTCACAACCCAACCATTCACCACCATGTTAACATCAAAACTCACCCCACCAAGACATTAGGTGGAATTAAACAACACTCCCTTCCCATGCTGGGGATGTTCTGCCCTCCTGGCAGCCACAATATTGATGTCCCTAAAACTGGGAGTGTCCCCAGGGCACAAACCCACCCTCTGAGCAGCTCTTGGCTCTTTAGGCTGGAATGGGATAAAGATCACTGGTGTTTGCAGTATTTTGGCCTAATATCTTGAATTCAAAGAGCTCCACAGGGCCCAGGATAAGTGAGGAGGTCCCAGTCGTAGGCTCTGCTCGCTGTAACTCAACACAGACCTTGAGGAGGGGCAGCAAAGTTTGTTCAACATTTATTTGTGTGGCTATAAAACTTCCTGCCCTTTGCAGATGCTTTGGGTGGTGGCAGAGCACGTTTAGATGGAGAGCTGCAGTTGGAACAAAGCCTGGGAGATGTTCTGTCCCACCCTGGTTCATTGTAACCCTCCTGAAGCCCTGGCTTTCCTCATTGGCCCAAGGTTTCCAGAGGTACTTGCAAAAAGATGTGAATCACAGAATCACAGAATGGATTGGGTTGGAAAAGCCCTCTGAGATCATCAAGTCCAACCCTTGGGCCAACTCCAGTCCCGTCACCAGATCATGGCACTCAGTGCCACGGCCAAGCTCAGCTGAAAAACCTCCAGGGATGGGGAATCCACCCCCTCTCTGGGCAGCCCATTCCAATCCCTCAGCACTCTCTCTGCAAAGAAGTTTTTTCTGATCTCCAACTTCAATTTCCCCTGGCAGAGCTTGAGCCCCCCGTGCCCCCTTGTCCTATTGCTGAGTGCCTGGGAGAAGAGACCAACCCCCACCTGGCCACAACTTCCCTTCAGGCACTTCCAGACAGTGCTGAGGTCACCTCTCAGCCTCCTCTTCTCCAGCACAAACACCCCCAGCTCCCTCAGCCTCTCCCCACAGCACTTGTGCTCCACTCCCTTCTCCAGCCTCGTTGCTCTTCTCTGGCCCCGCTCCAGCCCCTCAATCTCTTGCCTCAACTCAGGGGCCCACAACTCAACACAACACTCAAGGTGTGGCCTCCCCAAGGCAGAGGCCAGGGGAAGGCTCACTGCCCTGGGCCTGCTGGCCACGCTACTTTGGATCCAGGCCAGGAGCCCATTGGCCTTCTTGGCCACCTGGCCACACTCTTGGCTCCTCTTGAGCTTCCTGTCCCTCAGTCCCCCCAGCTCCCTTTCTGCCTGGCTGCTCTCCAGCCACTCTGTGCCCAGCCTGGAGCGCTGCAGGGCTTGGGGTGGCCAAAGGGCAGGACCTGCACTTGGCCTTGTTGAACTCCAGCCCATTGCAATCAGCCCATCCCTCCAGTCTAAAGGAAGGATGTGTTCAAAATATGTCAGACATATTTCCATCTCTTCTCATCTTCATTTATTAACATTCTGCAAATCACTCACACAGGCAACTACAATAAAAAAATCTAAAAGAATCCCCAGTCAAAATCACCTCCTGGAATTTGTCCCAAGATGAGTTGAAATGTTCTAGTGTGTGAAACGGAGCTTTTAAAGAATTCCCCACTTCCTTTGGCTTTGAGGAAGGGAAGTTGTAAATTTGATTTTGGGAGCTGTTCAGCCCTGGAACTTTTAAAACATTTACTTAAGGTTTAAAGAGAGTTTTGCTGTAGAGCTGCTGGGCTTGGGTTTGCATCCACTTCCCACTGTGGGTTTCTTCCTTCTGAGAGTGGAATGAGGAGCAGAGAAGATGCTTCAGAAAATTAATTTATGTTTTCAAGGCTCTTCTCCTCCAACAGAAGCCCAAAACCTGATTTGGGAGGGAACATTCCCTGGGAATTCTGTGCCAAGGGAAAAGCTTTTCATCCCCTCAGGATTCAACATATGGTTTTTTCATGTGCTGGCCCCAACAGCTGACTGGATCTCTTAGCTAATTACCCACTGACATTTAATTCCACCCTCAAAAGAGGCAGGGGCTCTAAAAATACTCCCAAAGCACAAGTGAACAGGCCACTTGTGTGACATTAACACCGTGGGTCCTGCCCACAGAGGGGGTGACAACTGGGGGGTGACATCTCCTGAGGGGACAGAAATCCGTGTGCCTTCCTGGGCTCCTCCTGTCCCTGTGCCACGGCGTTTATTGGAATATTGTTATTAAATTGGAACTGATTTATAATCTCTTTCATGTTGGGTTCAATTCTCCTGCAGGTTCACCTTTAAACCAGCACAGAGGACTTCTCTGAGGTTCTATGGGACCTCCACTCCATCAGGATTTAGTTTTTTTCCATTCAAGAGCATGAATTCTGTGCACTCTTTACTCCATGGACATCCATCAGTGGCCTCCTTGGCACGGGCTGAGCTCCAGCAAAGGACAGACAGCAGAAAGCCCAAGGAAACCCTGACCCATGGACAGCCAAGTGCTCTGGGGGCCAGTGGGCACTGCCTGGCTCCTGCCATGGGTCTGGCTCTGCAAGGCCAAGCCTTTCCTCCTCAGCAGCAGCTTTCACTCCCCCCAGGGCCCCTGAGAGCAGCCCCCAGGGCTGTGCTGGCTCTGGACTCCCTGACCAACAGTGTCAGCAGAGTTGGGACCATCAAAGCCTCTCGTTGGGTTACAGTAGAGGTGGATTTTTGGCTGCTGTAGAGGTGGAATTTTGGCTGCTGGAGAGGTGGATTTTTGGCTGCTGTGCTCAGGCTCTGATGAGGGAGGATGTGATGAAATCGTTGCCTGGAGTGGAAACTAAACCCACGGAGAGCTGGAAACACTGAAATAGCATAAATACAACTGACCCTGAACTTGGCTGAGCAGAACCAGTGAACTGTGAGAGGTTGTGTGAGATCCTCCTTCCAGGTTTGTCTACAAATAGAGCTGGGGAGGAAATGATGTTCCTGTTCTGCAAAATTTTGAAATATTTGGAACTTTTTTTTTTTTTTCTGTTTTGCAACAGGATGGAACTGAGAGCTTTGGAAGTGAAAAATGGAGGGAGGCTCTAAAAGAAGGAGCAGCTCAGGGCCTGCATCACCTGGGAGGTGGAAAACCCACATCCCTCTTTTGTCTGGAATGCAGGAGAAACTTGGACCTCCACTGGTGGCATTGGAGGTGAACATCTTTGTCTGTGTAACCCATCAGTCACTCTCTTCCACTGAGTCCTCTTGAGCTGTGGCACCAAAGGGAGGTCCTCAGGGGGTCCTCAGAGTGTCCTCAGGGGGTCCTCAGGGGGTCCTCAGGGTGTCCTTTGCAGTCACTGTGGATGAACTGCAATGAGACACTTCTGCTGAAGTGGGAGGATTGTCCAACATCAGGCTAAAGCATCCACCTTGAATCACCCAGTTGTCAGAAGCCTCTGAGAAACCCCATCCTGTGACATATCTCAAGCCATGGACCTCCTGGTGCCTCCTAAAATGAAGAGGTTTTAAGCTTGGGTTTAAGTTCTGCTGGATCTAAAGACAGTCAGTGGATGCTGTTTCAACAGGAGCATGTGAGACATTCCAGGTGTCCTTTGGGCACCCAGTCTTGGACCCACCTGGATAAAAACCTGAATTGTGGGAGAACTTTCTCTGCTGCTTGAGGAGTCAATGCCACAAGCACTGCCAAGGGTTTGTCCTGTGAGTCAGGACACCATCGTGTACTTTGGGCCCCCCACCGTGACCTCCACTGGTCATCTGGTGCTCTTCAGCATCCAGAGAAGTGCCACAAACAACAACCAGCTCTTCCAGGGGCTCTTCTGTGTGTCCCTGTGGTTTGTGGAAGGGACAATGTGTGAGATCTCCAGCTGAAGGCACAGCCAGTCCAAGGGGAACTGGATGTTCTGTCCAAGGGGAACTGCATGTTCTGTCCAAGGGGAACAAAGTGTGAGAGGAAATTGTTTCATCCTATAGAATTCAGAGCTTCAAAATGTCATTGATTAAAGGCCCAGGCAGTGCCTGAAGACCCTTCCAACAAAGCTGTGAGAAGATTTGCCATTTTTAATTTGTCCAGTTGCCTGGGCTGAGGATTAAAGGGACTTCCCTCCCTCCTTCCCTCAGGACAAGCTTTGGGTTTCCAGGGGCAACATCCTCTCTGCAGATGGGATGGGAAGGACAGGGGTCCAATCTGGGTGATTTCCTTTTATAAAACATCATTGTTTTAGAGTTAGCTCTGAAAACACCCTTTTTAACCCCCACAGCAGGTGAGGAGCCACAGGCAGGTGATCCAAACAGGGAGGAATATGAAATCCAGACACCCCAGGGGAAAATTCCAGGGATTGGGGGATGCAGAACCAATTTATTCCTCTGAAACTCCTGGTTGCCCTCCTTCCATGCAGCTCCCAAGGTGATCAGAGGGATGAGCAGCTCTGCTGGGAGGGAGGGAGGGCTGGAGAGCTGGGATTGCTCAGCCTGGAGAAGAGAAGCTTTGGGGTGACTGAACTGGCCTTGCAGGGCCTGAAGGAGCCACAAGGAAGATGGAGAGAGACTATTGACAAAGACCTGGAGTGACAGGACAAGGGGAATGGCTTCAAACTACCAGAGAGTGGGATTAGATGGGATGTTGGGAAGGAATTCCTCCCTAGAAGGGTGGGGAGGGGCTGGAATGGGATTCTCAGAGGATGCTCCATCCCTTGGAGTGTCCAAGGCCAGCTTGGAGCAACCTGGGCTGGTGGAAGGTGTCCCTGCCCATGGCAGGGGTGGCACTGGGTGGGTTTTAAGGTCCCTCCAACCCAAACCATGGTCTGCTCTGCTGGTGGGGAATGATGGGCCTTGGACCATCTCCATAACTTTGGTCTTAATCCTTGTTCATTTTCTGAGCCTGGACTGAACCTGAAACCACAAACCCTCCCTGACTTTTCTCCTTTCCTGTATTATCCAGGACTGGTTGAACCCCTCAATCCTCCTTGATGCATAGCACATTATCAAGAGGAGAAGGGGAAAGGAAACCTCCCCTTGTCTGGGATGAACATCTCAGCCTGGCTGCTGCTTAAACACCAAGCTTGGCAAAGCTCCACTTGGCACTGGAGATGAATGGCAGCTCACTCCTGGCAGACCTGGAATTCCTGTGTTCCTGCAGAACATCCTCTCCATGGCCTGAAACACCTCATTGCAGGCTGGAGTTCAATACCCCAAGAGTTTCGTCTTGAGAGCATCAAACTCCTCATTAATGGCCTTTCCACTGCAGGACCGGGAATTGTGGGGTCAAAGTCCTGGAGATACGGGGAGTTCTGGGAATTCTGCTGAGCCCCTCCAGTGGCACTGCCTCTGGATTCAGGAGGAGGAATTGGTGTCCATTTTATGTCCAGATGTCACATTAAAATGGAATGAATGGAGCACCAGGTCAGCCAGTTCTCGGTCACTGTAACCCTTGGCCTTTGGAAACTGCTGTTTGTGGGTCAGATTTTCCTTTGCCCGCTGCTCTGTGGGATGTGAGGCTGGTCTGGTGTCTCCAGCCCACTTCAGTTTGTGTCTGGCTCTCTCTGTCCAACAATCCAGATGTTTTCAGAGCCATTTTAGAGAAGCTCAAACCAAACAAACACACCATCTTAACCCTTTGGATTAAATATTCCCAGAGCGTTATTAAGGCTAATGAGTGGATTTTTTTCCCTTTTTAATGATCAGCAAACTCACCCAGACTCAGAGCAGGACTGGAGAACAACAGTCACAACCCAGCTCAGTCCCTGCTGGATCCCTGAGATCCTTCCCCAGGGTTCATCCCACAGGTGAGGGAAGACCCAAACCCACCCCACAGAGCCCTGAATGAGCAACACAGAAAAGAAACAACATCCCTCCCCTCCTTCCCCTTCCCACCACCCTCCAAATGGAGTGGAACTTTAAAACAAGCATTGGAAATACCGAGTGGGTTTTTTTAATGGGAAAAATGAACCAAGAGGTCTTACATTTTCTGGGCTGTTGTTGTTTATAATGCCAGGAATGTCATCGTGTAATGCCTCGCCCACTTCTCTTGCCACAGGATTATTCATCCCAGGAGTGGGGAGGGATGGGAGGGAAAGAGGTTTCTGAGATTGTTGTTTCGTAACCTCTTTCCTATTTTTAAAAGGGATAAAGCCCAGAAACAAACAGTGTGGGTTTAACTGGGCCCAACATCACCTCATTGCCTTTGTGTGCTGTGACATCACCCTGAGCTCTGCTCCCAGGGGCACAGCTCTGCCAGGGTTCTCCAGGCTGGGCACAGAGTGGCTGGAGAGCAGCCAGGCAGAAAGGGACCTGGGGGGNTGTCTGGAAGTGCCACATCAGGGAAGTTGTGGCCAGCTGGGGGTTGGTCTCTTCTCCCAGGCACTCAGCAATAGGACAAGGGGGCACGGGGGGCTCAAGCTCTGCCAGGGCAAATTGAAGTTGGAGATGGGAAAAAACTTCTTTGCAGAGAGAGTGCTGAGGGATTGGAATGGGCTGCCCAGAGAGGGGGTGGATTCCCCATCCCTGGAGGTTTTTCAGCTGAGCTTGGCCGTGGCACTGAGTGCCATGATCTGGTGACGGGACTGGAGTTGGCCCAAGGGTTGGACTTGATGATCTCGGAGGGCTTTTCCAACCCAATCCATTCTATCATTCTATGATCTTCCTGCCCTCTCCAGCCAAGCTAGGCAGGGACCAGGATGTCCTCCATCATGTTCCCACTGTTGTGGTTTAACCAGGACACCCAGTTCTGGGCTGGTTTGCACTGCTTGGGGCTGAAGCTGCAAGAGCCAAGATCGTCCTGTGCTTGACTGGTTTGGGTTTATGGGCAAGGGGAGGAAATTGGATCAGTCCTTTTAAAGGATGGAGAGACCCAGAAATGGAACAGGAGATTCAGGCAACTCTTGTGGTGAAGATACTGAGTGTCTGACATGCCCAGAGTTGAGTGCCATGTACTTTGGATATTAGAGGGACAATCTTCATGGCCAGAGTGGCCAAGCAGTGGAGCAGAGAGTGGTGGAGTCCCCAGCCCTGGAAGTGTCCCAAAACTGAGTAGCCCTGACACTTTGGGACATGGTTTACTGGGTGGGATTCAGTCAAAAGTTGGACCTGATGACCTTGGAGGTCTTTTCCCCCCTGAAGGACTGTGCTATTGTGGTTCTCATGCTGGGGAAGGCTTTGCTATCAGGACACCCCAGGGTGGGTCCCTAAACTACAAAACTTAAGTCTTGCCATCCTCACATTGCTCTGTTGGCTGCCCAAATTCCAGGCCTGGTTTCCAGGTATCCCCTTGGCCAACACAAAAGTTGTTGATACCAATTTTGAGCCACAGGACACGACAGAAACCCAAAGGGAGACGAAACACCTTCCACCACAAACCTGGAATGTGACAACATTGACTCCAATCCTCAGCCTTCAGTTTTTGCCCTGTGTCTCACTCAGGCCTCAGAGTGGAAGAGAACAGCTTAAACACACATTTAACCACAGAAAGAGAGTGAGATTTCTCGAACAACTTGAAGAAAAACCAGTGAGTAGAAATCAGTTGCTGGAAAGTTCCGTGGGGTTAATGGAGAGTTGCTTGGAAGTCAAACACACACACAGAGGATCATTTCCCACCACCTTATTTAGGAACTTGCACATAGCAAAGCACCAAACTGCTCCAAACACACTTCTTCCACTCTCACATTGCTTATAAACACCTCTCAGAGCTGCCAGGGCAAAGCAAACCCCCTGAGCACCCAGGCAGAGGGGGCGAGGTGGGCATGACGTGGCACAGCAGCCAGGCTGGTGACATGAAGTCACACAGCTAATGAGTTGCAGGCTCGTTAATGCAGCTCTTTCCCATGAGTGTCTTTCCATTGAGAAACTCCTCTTGTGGCTGCATTTCCAGCCCCAGGAGCCTTCCAACCTCACCCTCTTGGCTGCCAACACCTCGTGAGGGGCTGCAGAGCCAACTGTCCCTCACTTCAGGGGCATGGCTTGGTCTGGGCTTTGATACCCTCCCTGAGGGACAGCAGTGGGACCATTCCCAGAAATTTGAGGGTGTCCTGAAAAGAATAATCCCCATTTTTAGTGAGCAGGGAGGGGGTTCCACCCCTGCAGCCCTTGTGAGTTACTCCAGAGTGTCTCCTGCTTCAGGCACTCTGTGCTCCTGCAGCTCTTCCCCACCTGGTGATTCTCAACAGCAGCATCCAGTTATCTGCTCTGGGGTGGATGTCTTGGCTTTAAATGTCTCCTTCAATCACACCAACATCCCCCCTGGGATAAGAACTCAGTGCTCTGTGTGTGCTCTGCAAGGGATGGGGTGTGATGTCTCCAGTGATACAGAACAGCCACAGCTCTGGCGTGCTCTGCCCCAGCCAGACGTGATTGCAGCTTCATTAGTGGGCAAGGAAGAGGCAGAAGGAGCTAATTAAGGCAATCTGGAACAAATTGTCCCCAGAGGAGCTGCTGCTGTGACGGTGACTTGTGCCAGTCTGCTGGAGCTCATCAAAGGGTTTGGGGTTATTGAGTTAAAAGCTCCTAAAGGTGCATTTTCTCCTGCAGCTGATAAGGAGATGGGTGCTCTGAGCAATCCCCAGACTGAAGGAGTAGAGATAAACTCTCCTGGCTCTGGAGTTCAGTGGGATATGATGGACTGGATGATCTCAGAGGTATTTTCCAGCCTAATTGAGTCTGTGGTTCTGGCAGGCTGGGATTGACATCCTGCACTTCTCTGGCTTTCACTGGGCTCTGCTGGGAGTTGCTGAGCTGGGCAGGGAGGGAAGGACACACAGCACTGGGGACACTGGGCGGAAAATGGGGCTCCCTTACTTCATAGAATCACAGAATCCTGGAATGGATTGGGTTGGAAAAGCCCTCCCAGATCATCAAGTCCAACCCTTGGGCCAACTCCAGTCCCGTCACCAGATCATGGCACTCAGTGCCACGGCCAAGCTCAGCTGAAAAACCTCCAGGGATGGGGAATCCACCCCCTCTCTGGGCAGCCCATTCCAATCCCTCAGCACTCTCTCTGCAAAGAAGTTTTTTCCCATCTCCAACTTCAATTTCCCCTGGCAGAGCTTGAGCCCCCCGTGCCCCCTTGTCCTATTGCTGAGTGCCTGGGAGAAGAGACCAACCCCCAGCTGGCCACAACTTCCCTGATGTGGCACTTCCAGACAGTGCTGAGGTCACCTCTCAGCCTCCTCTTCTCCAGCACAAACACCCCCAGCTCCCTCAGCCTCTCCCCACAGCACTTGTGCTCCACTCCCTTCTCCAGCCTCCTTGCTCTTCTCTGGCCCCGCTCCAGCCCCTCAATCTCTTGCCTCAACTCAGGGGCCCACAACTCAACACAACACTCAAGGTGTGGCCTCCCCAAGGCAGAGGCCAGGGGAAGGCTCACTGCCCTGGGCCTGCTGGCCACGCTACTTTGGATCCAGGCCAGGAGCCCATTGGCCTTCTTGGCCACCTGGCCACACTCTTGGCTCCTCTTGAGCTTCCTGTCCCTCAGTCCCCCCAAGTCCCTTTCCACCTACAGAATTCCCATTGAAATTCTCCAATTCAGAGGGATGAGTTAATCTGCTTTTTCCTTCTGGTGCCACTTGGAGCATCACATGACAAGGCACATCTGCTCAGTGACTCACGGCAGGGAACATCCCATGCGTGTGAGCACCACAACTGCCTCACACTCAACCCTGCCCAGGGTTTCTCCAGGGCTGGTTAGGCAAGAAATAAAAGGGCACAAATTCATCCCAGGGAAGGACTTGGAATCAGCTCTGCAAGCAGCATTTTGGCTCAGAAATATGTCCAAAATCCAAATGTTTCTAAGGAGTGGGTGTTTATGCTGCCAGTTCTGGAGACAGGGATTCTCCAACCTCTGTCCTCTGTGTCTCACCTCTCACCTGGGGGAACCCCTGAGAGGAGGAAGGGAGGAAGACTTTGGAAGACTTTGGAAGACTAAATGCCTCGAGATTTGGCTTTCAGAGAAGATGCCAAGGTTTGGAAAGCAGCAGTGAGGAGGACACTGATGGCACCTTTGAGCTGAGCCCAGGGGATCCCACGGGGCAAGAGCAGGGGAGGGAAAGGTGCCATTGGTGTTTCCATGGAATTAGAAAATTATTAAGGGTGGAAAAGACCTCCAAGCTCTGATCCAAGCCCACCATATCATGAAATGCCATGGCCACTTGATTTTTGAACCCTCCCAAGGCTGAGGACTCCACCACTCCCCTGGGGAGCCTGTTCCAGTGACTGACCACTCTTCCAATGACAAAATTCTCCCTCATATCCAGCCTGACCCTCCCATGGCACAACTCCAGGCCATTCCCCTTGTCCTATCAAACCTGCTGCTTGAGATGCCAAGAAAACAGTGGGAGTTTGCCCTTTGCAAAATCTGTAGGACCTGTGGTATGTCCCCACAGGCCACCAAGCACCCATTGCAGGGGCTGGCACCGGGTCTGTGCCACCTGGGACTGTCAGCTCAGAGCTGCAGCTCTCAGGGCTCAGTAAACCCAGGAGAGCAGCCCTGGCAACCCTCAGAACTTTGGGATCATTTCAAGCAGTTGTGAATGTCCCAGCTGAGCAGGTGGGCCCAGTTTGTCCCTGTGTGGGGGTGACCAAAGCTGGGCATTCTAAACCCTCTGGGCCATTGCCCAGCAACTCTTCCCAATGGCCCATTGGCAGCAGCTGCCCAGGGCACAGCTGAGCCCTCAGCCTGGCAGCTGGCTGGGAAAGAAGCCTGGCAGAGGAGCTGGGAGAACTCCCCTGCAGGGACTCCTTGGCACCTCCACACCCACCTGAGGGCTCAGCTCTGCTCAGGGGCCAGCAACCAGTCCAAAATGCCCCCTGAGGCCCAGAGTCACATCCCCCAGGCTGCAGCTCCCTGCCCTGGGGGACCCACTGGGGCTCCCACCCGCACCTGAGGGGAGACAATCTTGGCCTTTGGCCACCTCTGGCACCACTCCTGGCATCCAGAGGAGGAGCAGAGCCTGCACAGGAGGAGCCCACCACTCTCCCCCAGACTGGGCCATCATCTGCACCAACAGCTTTGGCCCCTCCTTTTCCTTTCCACTCGGGGGAACCCCGTGGGGCTCAGCACAGGGGCCACCAAATCCCCCTGTGTTTGTGCCCCAGGGGGCTGGGTTAGACTGCTGGGCTTGGGGGTTAAACCCAATTTCTCTTTGTGCCATTGCATTTCTTGTGATATTGTTATTAAATTGTAACTCTGATTTATAATCTCTTTTGTGTTGGATTTGTTTCTCCTGCAGGTTTACCTGTTCCAAATCCAGTTGTTTCCCACCCATGTGAGGTGTTAAAGCAGAGGAGTCTGGGACTGCTGGGAGTCTCTTTTGCAACTTTCTTCTCTGCTTTTCTTGTATAAACTTGGCTTTTCAGAGCTAAATTGAAACAGCAAGGCCAGTTCTATCTGTAAACAAACAGCGTCGACTTTCTGTCAAAAAATAATAATAATCCTAATCAAAAACTGGAAAATGAGTGGCTTTTGATGCAAAGTCAGAATTTTTCCATGGGAAAACCTCCAAATTCCATGGCAGGGTATGTCAGCATTTTAGATGAGTAAAAGAGATACAGGCAAGGTTTAAACCAGCTCAAACTGGTACCAGTAAGAGTCCAGTAGGGGCTGTATCAGCTCAGCATTGGGGCCTCTGCCCGTGTTTACAGCAGGAATCAGCTCCATGCACGAGCTCCTATTAAAGCCACATTGGCCAATGGCTCTGCTCCATCTGCTCCTTTCCTCTGGCCAGACGTGGAGGAACTCAGAAATCCAAGCAGTTATTCATGTCCCATCCTGCCTTCAGGGTCAGGGATGCCCAGGGGGAGGTGTCTGTGCCCATGGCAGGGAGTGGCACTGGAGGGGCTTTAAGGGGCTTTAAGATCCTTCCAACCCAAACTGTTCCAGGAGCTGGTGTTTTATGGAACTGGTGAGGAAAATGTAGAGTTTTTACCCCTTCAGGGAGCTTCATTCTGCCCCCAACCTCCTCTCTGCAGCTTCTCCAGCACTGAGAGTCAGCAAAGAGCTTCCCCAGAGGTCTCCTGTGGGTTATTCCAAGGAGCAGCCACTGCTTCTGTCCTGGAGAACCTGAACTTGTTGGATTTGCAGACCCTTGAGGAGCAAAAGCTGCGAGTTGGTCCCAGAGCTCCACCTGCAGCTGCTCCCAACCCCGGGGGCTCTCTGGGGGGATCCTCAGGTGGTGCAAAGCCAGACCCACCTCCCCAGGGAGCATCCCCAGAGCTGCTTCCAGGAGTTTATGGGCAGGGAAGCTCTGCCTGGAGCATCCCCAGAATGGGTGCTCTGCCCACTGGGATCAGTGGCACTGAATCCCAGAGTGGGGTGGGGTGGGAAGGACCTTTCAATGATTTAATCATTTCATTCCAGCCCCTGC
>VWZD01013045.1:0-14920 GCA_013396695.1 Sakesphorus luctuosus
AAGCCTAGCCATGATGATGATGGCTGTGGTGAAATCCATCCATGATGCATGCACGTGTGTTTCTCTGCATCTGAAGGGACAAAATGTTTACTAACTACTTATATTCCTCTTTTTATTCTGTCTTATTTATTTTGTCTTCTTAAAACAGCTATTTTATTAAGCCCATTGTTGTCAGGTCTTTCTTATTGTGCTGCAGAAAGAGCCCTGCACCGTCTGTCTCCCCTCACCCACACCCTAAACCTTGGTGCAGAAGAGCAGGTTGTCACAGTCTCAGCATGGGAACATACAGCCTACTGAGGTACCTAAGCTTAGGCAAACAAAGGACAGACTGTTTGCAGGAATGGAAAAAAAAAAGGATCATTAATAAAATACTGATATTGTCTTATGACTCTCAGAGATAGGACGTGATGAAAAACCAAAAGATAACAATCACTGTGAACTTAGAAAAGTACAAAAGGTATGTCTAGACAACCAGGTTACTGATGAAGAACAATCCAGGAAGTGGATTATTCTTAGTAACCAGTGCTCCTTGTTCTGGTATGTTGAGGTTTAACCCTAGCTGGCAACTGAGCACCACAAAGTCACTCAGTCCCCTTCCCCCTCTACCCTGCCAGGATGGGCAGGAGAACCAGAAAAAGGTAAAACCCATGGGCTGAGATGAGAACACTTTAATAACTGAAATAAATTTAATAATAACAATAAATAATGACAATAACAACAATAACAATAATAATAATGGTAATAATGAAAAGGGAAATAAGATAGCAAGCAATAAACCACAAGAGCAACACGTGATGCACAGTACCACTGTTTTACTAGACCAGGTTGCTCAGAGCCCCATTCAGCCTTATCTTGAACACTCCATTTAAGCTCCCTTTAAGTACTCCTCTTTGGATGAAGGCTTTTTAAAACATACACCAGAATCAGAATTTTAAAAATACATAAAATAAGACACTGAAATATTGCACAATATCAAATGGAGCAGATAAATCAACTGGTACAAGAGTGACAAGAATTGCTAATAACTACTAAATGGATTTCTTAGGAATATAAAATTCCAGTATGGCGTTTCGTATACTCAGGTCATTAGAACTGGAAAATCAAAAAGATTTTAAATAAATTTTATCAGATCCTCCCGCTCTACATACTAACAAATATTTTTAAAATGCAAAAAGACTTCTGAACAGTGGTAAAAGAAATTGAGTTTCACTTTGCACCATTCATTAAATTCTTTGCATTTTTAAACAGTAACTTCTCAGAAGGTTGAGAATTTGAGGTCTGCTAAAAAACCCAAAACAATGTTATGTTACTAATAATACAAATAAAATTTCCCTTCAGAAATATTGTAGGGTGAATTTAGGTCAATCATAAAATAACTTAGGCTGGAAGGGTCTTCCTGAGATCATCTCACTCCACATTTATGGCAAAAGCTTAGCCAAGGTCAGTGCTCAGTATTTTATTCAGTCAAGTTCGCTGCTAAAGACACACCTCACTGTGGAACCTGTTGCAGGGATTAGCTACTCTCCCTCCAACTAATTTTTCTGGGAAGCCATTCAGTTTGGAACTTTGTCTATATGACTTTATATTCAGGACCTGGAACAAAAAAGTGCACATTTCCAGAACTTATACAAACCTAACCACAAACACTGGAAGATAAAACATTCTTAAAACTTTGTATTCAGATTGGGAGTCCATAAGAAAGATTAACTATATAAATGTATTTTTTCATTTCATTAAATGTAATTACAATTAGTATTATGTCAAACAAGGAAAAACTTTAAAGGTAGGTCAGGGTGAAATTTCACTTATGGAGAACCCTAGACAGTGACTGAAACACAGCAGTGATGCCTACACCATTCCCAGCTGGCCAGGAGT
This sequence comes from Sakesphorus luctuosus, assembly GCA_013396695.1. NCBI lineage: Eukaryota > Metazoa > Chordata > Aves > Passeriformes > Thamnophilidae > Sakesphorus > Sakesphorus luctuosus. The sequence goes on from VWZD01013045.1 coordinate 1,876, forward strand.
ATGTCTGGCAACTCTAGTGAACAGGAATACATGGGAGATCCCAGGCAATTCTTGCATGGCACCACCTATACCGCTTTCACAGTTCTGCTTGAACAAGGAATATAAATATCCTGAGGCATTTCAGATTTAATTCTCTTTTAAATACATATAAAACACTCTGATAACAGCCAAGGAAGACCTGCATTTATGTGAGGCCAGAGCCTGCCTCGTGTGTATGAACAAATCCAGCGTCTCGTTTCATTTACAACTGAATTTCATTCCTAGTATATTGGTCAGCTTCCCTATCACTTCCCTCCAGTACCCTTCTTTGGATCAAATGGGAATACAGGAGACTATAAACCGTGTCAGAGCTTTGAGCTGAGCTTCAGAGGGAAAGCAAAGCTACAATCAGCACAGCAAGGTCATGGAGTTCCAGAAATCCCGGCCTGAAATGAGAATAAAAAATCCCATGGACATCGCATTAACACTTCTGCAAGAGCTTTTTAGCTTCATGAGAGAACACAGAATGGCTAAGAGCTTTGTTCTTGAAAGCACTGCCTCTGTGCAATATTAGAAAAATTTATACTACTTTCTCCTAGGAAGCTATACTTAGCTAATCAAACAAAAGATTTACAATATACAAAGCTTAGCAATAAAGTTGAAAGCTGTTTTACAGAAGAATCAGAAAAATGCAAAGCATCATCTGGACATTTCTCATAGAAGCTTGATTTCCACAACTGTTTCACTTCTAAAGTCACAAGGAATCCACTTACAAATATTGTGCTAGTAGTTGCTGCATTATTTGCAAAAGAATTAAGTAATTTCTAGCACAGTTTCTCAGTTGCTCACGAACACTAAAATTTTTCACAAGACTAAGTTCACAAAATGAAGTTTTAGGTGAGAACAGACAGGGTTATGGAGCCTGTCCTTGAAGCAGGGTCAAAGTGCACTTCAGGCTGGAAGTGGAATCCTCTCTTTCATGGTTTTTGTACCAACTGGAAAGAAAAGCCACAGTCCACTTATATCTAGGCCAGACCCGTCAGCAGCCTGACAGGCAGGCAAATCCCCTCTCCAGGGCTGTGGTGAATCCTCTGGGTTTTTTGTTTTCTTTTTCTTTTGACTCAACTCAGAAGTGATTTGAAAGCACATTATGTCATACTCTAAAGCTGCTGTTCCAACAAACTGTTTGGCTGCCAGTCTGTGACAGTCTGAGTCCTCCCCAAAGGCAACAAAGCAGAGGTTATCATCTGCTTCATCATGCCCTCAGCATACTAATGTTCAGTAATAAAATAAACATACAAACCCATGTTCAATACATACCCACGGAACTCACTAAAAAACCCCACTAAACCCACTGACTGCAAATAGAAGGCAACATTTTTCTCTCCCTTAGTGGCTTGAAGGGGGTTGACAGAGCTCGACAAAATTTCTCTGTCATTTCTGAGAACAAAGAATGTGCAGCATGGCACAAATTCATGGTACTCCTCTCAAAGGAGTGTGAGCAAGGATTTTAAGTAAAAAGGGAAGATGAGCAGGTGAAGAAGTATCTCATGGGTGCTTTTGCACAACAATATTGCTTTAGTTAAACTCAAGGGCTTCAAACTCTTGTACATGAATTATAGGGTTCCTTATAGACCATCCCTTCATCAGTGGACATTAATAATGATCTTGTGGAAGTCTGCATGCTCTTTTCAACCAGTCCTAGAGGGATTGCCATGAATGTGTCTTGAAAATCTTAAAAAGAAAAAAAACAAAAGCAGCAGGTGGGTGGGGGTAGGAGAAAAAGTAAATTTCCATTTTCAAGATTGCTGGATTTTCACTGCAGGAAATTAGCAAAAATAATGTGCTAGGCTCACTTTTCAATCTGGTACAAATCCTCACCTCGTTTAGTTGGATAAATGTTGATGTGAAATAAGTCCCACATCTTCCCCTTTGAAATACAGATAGCTAAAGCTTTGGACATCTTTTGAAGAAAGATGTCTTGCTTTTTTATGTGCGATTTTAGAGCTGTAAACTTGTTCCAAGATGAAGTCCTGCTTTAATTTTCATGCCAGAAGTTAGGAAGAACATCAGGACAAGCTTGGCCTAGGAGAGGTTGTAGAGCCAGACTGACGGAGATGTTTGATATCTTTAGCCCTGGAAGTTTTCAAGACTCAGCTAGGCAACATTGCAGCTGACCAAGGTAGTAAAACACTGGATCATCCAGAAATCTAGTCTTTTACAACATTTTGTAAACAGAAAAGTGTTCCAAACAACAATTAAACAAGGAAGAAAATTATGGTACAAGCATGAGAAGAGAAAATCCAACTGACAAACCAGGGAATTTCACAGAAATGTTATGTTGGCACCACAAGCCTACAGGAACAGACATGGACTTTCTTGCATCTAGGGTTTAGTTTGACAAACAAATTCCAGATAAGACTAAGAACTGGTAATGTTGGCTATTTTTAGCCACATCTGTACAGACAGAAGCTCTTTTGGAATTGAACTTGGTAACTTATCGCCACTGATACCCTATTATTTGACAGAGGACTGATCATAAGGGATTCAACCATTTTAAGGCTAAGGATGCTAAGGAAATAATAGGAACTTAAAACTTCAGTAGACTTCCTGTAGAACTGTTTATTTTTATCACAGAATCACAGACTATTCTGAGTTGGAAGGGACCCACAAGGATCATCGAGTCCAACTCTTAAGTTAATGGCCCACATAGGGGATTGAACCAATGACCTTGGCATTATTACAACAAAGTTTTTCAATCTCTGCTTTTTCAGAAGAGTATTTTTAAAAGAGTTATGAGTACTGGAACATTAGGAGTGGTTAGAGCATGTTTCAGTTTGGTCTTCCTTGATACTCTTAAATTTATTCCTGTCAAACCAGAGAATGATCCTCCTGGGCTTATATTCTGCCTCTCCAGCACTGTCATTTAAGTTTTACATTTACCTTCATATTACAACATGGTTGTAATTTGCATACAACTAAATGAATGTTTGAAGCCCATTTACAGGCATTTCACTTTTATCTAAAACAGGTGACTGATGAATTACTCATATTAGTGGAAGCTGGACCCTGTACTTGTCCATTAAAGCATTTTTCTTTCAATTCCCCACTGAAATGGGGACTGTATTGTTTGGTCATTCATATGTAGGTCACATTATGGCTGTAGCCTGTAATTCATCCCTTCAAATTGCTTAGTTGCCTGAGCAAGTGGAATCAAAAGGATCAGTTGTGCTCTCTACCCAAAATGTGCTCATTATGACAGATTCACAACTACAAACATGATTAACAGTTTTGTACCAGCTGCCCTTTATACGAATTATATGGAGCAGATTAACTACCTTAACTCAAGTGAAGAAAGTCGCTCCTTGAAAGGTGACCAGCAGGTGACCAGCTGCATCTTAGGTTTTCATTCCTGCCCTCATGCTTGGGCATAAGAAGGTAAAAAAGAAAAAGCCCTGCTAAAGAGGCATAACAACCATTCTTAACAGTCATTTCTAGAGCACTTAGGACTCCGGTAAAAAACAAGAATAACTCTGAGACTGCCTAATCACAAACCATGAATTTGTGGCCAATATGTCTCCAAGAGCAGAGCAACCATGGCATGGGAACTGAAAGATGTTCAGAGTCTCCTTTTAAGGTAGTATCTTTCAAAGAAAACTAATTTATTGATGAAAACTCTGTATCTTAATGCAATGCATCAATGCAATGAAAGCATTTTTAATCAAAATATCTTGTCTTTAAAAGGCTGATTGCATGTGTATTCCTCAGCTCTGTAAAAGCCACAGGCTTGGCACTTCAAGGTTTCAAGCACTATGCATGTCACTACACTAGGTGATTACAAGCCAGGGGATTTACAGCCCAGACTAACAGCAGTTGGATTTCTTTGGGAGTTTAAAGCCCTGAGAGCTGTTCTGGTCCTGACTGCTGGTAGAAAAAAGGGAGAACAGCATGTCAAATGCAACTAAGCAGCCACATAGCTTAGAATACTGCCAGCAGCTGGACTAATGAGGTCAGGGAAGGATTGATTCAGCTCATGAGCAAACAAGGTTTATCGCTGAAGACATGGAGCATAATTACCAAGCAGAGAAAAATAGAAGCCACAGGAGCATTTTGGTGACTTGTAGATAAACTTGTGACATTTTCTCCAACCTCTGCTTTCTTTTCCTCCAGATACAGGTGTTAGTGTGTTGCCTTCTTCCTTTTTGTTGATGTTTTATTTGTTTCAAGCACAGAGGAGAGGGATTTTTCAATAAAAAACTCTTGCTTGCTTGCTTTCTGCAGCTCCTAGGACATTTTGACACTGGCTAATTAGTACCAAAGAGACATTTGAGTGCACTGAGAAGAAGCAGTCTTCTACAACCCACTAGCACAGATGAGGGGAATGAGATGTATGATCTTATTGTCCAGTGAGTACATGGTTAAATGGCTGATTCTTTTAATGCAAGAAGCAGCCAGCCTTGTTCTAAAGAGCAAAAACTTCCCTTTTCTGCAAAGACATTGTTCTTACAGCAGCAAGTTATCACACTGAAGGACATGTTTCCCCTAATTAAAGTCAATAAAATGAGTGCAAGCAAGGCAGATTTTCATGTCCACTCCTCAGATGAGTCATTCACAGGTTTAAGAGTTCATTAATGAAATCCAATATCCTGATGATTACATGGGCTGCATAAGATTTTTTTTCTCTTAGCACTAATTTTCTGAGCTGGTTCTAATCAGATAAGTGATGAGGGTATAGTCTTTAACCCCGTTGTCAAGAAAAGCAAAGACAGGCAAACTGTAACCAAGGGACAGGGTTATACTCTGTGATTATCAAGCACCCTAGCAACAGGGATCTACAAACAGCAGCTGGAAAACACATTCTCCTTCTTTTTTCACTGAATTATTGGTGGTTTACTGAGATTACTGCATCCATTTAGAGGGATTTTTCTCCTCCCCTCCCCCATGTAAACAAGTCTCATTACAAAGCTCCAAAGACAAATATTTCAAATATAGATGAACAATTTGGACTTGGAAAGCTGCCCTTTAATGATGCAACAGAACACAAGGCCTTATCTCTGTTGGATAAGGAATGATGTCAACAGTAGCTATGTTAACAAAGAGGTCAATAATGACTAGTAAACATAAGCCAAACAATTGAGTAAGTGAAGGGCAAGCCACAGGGTTTGGTGCAGAGGAGAGGCTAGTGCTTGTACAAGGCCTTTAAAAAAATCATCATTTCTTTGCATTGGGAACAGACAGCAGGTCTGTTCATTAACCATTATAGATAACTCATCATTATCTTTACACCTGTTCCCCAGCAATCCACTTCCATACACTGCTCAGTAGAAAACCCCAACCACTCAGCAGGAAAGATGGTCAGACTGGTCTCTTGGAATAATTATCCCCAGTAGCATTTTGTGACAGTATATGTGTACACAAGAGACAATTACCATTTCTACTGAAACTGTAGAGAAGGGCAGCTATGTAGAAACACACCATGATCTCATTAGGTCACAATACAAAACACCAATAAACAGTTCATTAAAAAAAATCCACCAAAACAGCAAGCATTGATTTGTTCTCTGATCTCCCTTGAACAATTCATGAAAAAATTTGTTGTCTCGCTAATTTTACTTCATGCTCTTGATAAAGAATTCTTCCTTCCATGCACCTTCCAAATGCCTATGGTCCCAGAGGGCACAGGGCAAAGGATAATTTTAGGAACAATGCTAAGAAAAATGTCAAAGTAAATGCTCATCATTACTCTTCTGCATTACAGACTGCATATGAAGGTTATGAGAACTATTCATAACAAACAACTGGAGGAGTCTCTATTTAAACAAGTATCAATAAGTGTCACAACTCAAAATATCACATCTTCATTTTCAGATTTGTCTTCTTTAAGAGCTTTGTCAATTATATTGTACAGTACTGCACCTGCCAGGTGCCTTTCCCTGTGAAAAATGAAATAACCTCTAAAAGTTGCCACGCAAAGATGTTTTAACATCCATGTGATACATACCCTCAAAGTGCTGAACACACCTTAATTCAGCTGTAGTTTAAACTTCTCCCCTAACTCCTTCTGGAATGATAAAATCTACATTTCAGTGCCTCCACATTTTTTGACAAACCATTCTCCTTTTACCTAGTTTTCAGGCAATATTTCTAAGTATAAGTAAGTATGCTATGACAAGAATCCTGAGAAACAGCTAAAACAAAAAAAGGCCTTTAAAACCAATATCTATTCCACGTCAGGATTTTTCACCAAAATTCTTTAAAAAGTGCTTATTTTCTTCTTGGTTTGTGGAAAACATGGGTGCTATCAGTTGAACAACAAACAGATGACTCTATGATGTATTTACTTGAGATATTTCCAGAATTCCACACCTTGCATTAACAGATCTGACTCACACAATACTTGGGAGGAAAAAATCGAACAAAAAAAAAGAAATGAAAAAAAATTACCAAATAAAATATCATCCTAGATACAATATTGAAAACAAAGACATTGGAAATTTCTATAAAAGCAATCAAAGAGGAAAAACATTAGAAAACACAGGAAGTTGCACTGATTTATTCTTTTGTTGTTTTTTTCTTTTTTTTTTTTTAAAAAGGTCTTTCCTGTGTAAACTGTGTCCTTATTCTCAGCAGATACTACAGGAAGCACTACACTTAGCCAATTATCACAGGTGTTTACAACAAATACTTGCATATTTAAACAAACACTGAGAGCACTTTTCAGTTCAGTGAATATTCCAGCCACTTAGGCCTTGGCAGAAAGCCCTGTCAAAACGGATATAAAGGTCACAGAAAGCAGGGCAACAGAGAAAGTACATTTCATGCTTACACACTTAGGGCTGCTATATGACATTAGTCCTGTAGTAATGGTGTAAATATCTAAATAGACATCTAAACAGTGACAAAATTAAGCTCCAGACTAATCCAATCAAAGCAGCTCAAACTGTGAATAATCAAAGCAGTCTTTTACTGTCCATAACCTGCTGACAAATTCTGTGCACTTCACTAGAGCACAAAGCGTGCAAGTGGCTTCTGCAAAATTTTCCTCAAAAAATTCCTCAAAATAGGATTTAACTGTTGTTAATTGGGACTTGCAGCCCCTTGCAGATCTTACCAGCTTCAGAAAGGCTAAACATAAAGGAATGAAATGTAAAGACCCTGCAAACTAACCTCTCACTACCTTATCATGGGCTTGGTATCTCCAGATCTTTCTCATTGAAATAACCACTTGCTCCACCTCATTCCACTCAGCCAGCAGTTTTTGTCCATGTATGTGGCAGAGGTGACTAATGACAGGTGAAGTGTTGCAGAACCCATTAAAATTTTAATGCTGCAGGATAATTTCATGCAAACAGCTGGACAGTGATGCCTCAGGGGTTTTTGATTTTTTCATTTTTATACATTTTAGAAGTACTTGTGACTGTAGTAAAACGCAGATTTAGTGTGTTAATATTTCTGGCAGCTTAAGTTCAACGTTTCTGTATTGTAACCCCTATCCCATATCAATGTCTAAAATTCCACCAGTTATTTAGACTCTTTTTGAAGTAGAAGGCTGAAGAACATCAGAAGGCCTGCAGCATGAGACATAAACATAAGCCAACAACCTTGGGGTCTAAAGAACACTGGAAAAGCTCCAAGGGCCTTACACGTGCTGAAGAAGACAAAATAATGAAGAAAGGGTCCCACTGTCGCCCATTCTCAAATCCTGACGGGGTGTGCCCAGGGGCAGGACAGGGCTGGACCAAAAGATGTGTGAACTCGGGATTGGGTGGACAATATTATAAAAAACATGGAAATCAGTATTCAAAGGGGAAGCATCATCATGGACTCCTGAAAGCCCTAAGCCTAGACATTAAAGAATCTACCTTTTTATCTTGTCCCACACTAACTTGGCTTGGAGTCCTGCTTTTTGGGGGTCTCTCAAGGCATCAACAGTCAAGGGAGGACAGTTATTAAGGAAACTTCGCTGTCCCACCATCCAGGAGCCCTCTGGCAGTCACTCTCACACTGAGCTGGGACTGAGGCCCCTTTGCAGCTGCACATCCCACACTCACAGTCAGCCCAGGCTTCCTTACTGGCTCAACCCAAGGTTTCCCATAGCAGTCTCAGACATCTTGATCCTTAAATAATTTAATCTTGGTGCAATAACAAAATAACAGCTTGAGTGGTGCCTCCAAGAAGGGACCCCAAACAAAGGACCCCCTGGGCTTTTATACCCTCACAGTCTAAGTGTGGGACAGTCTGGGGTCATTGGCTCCTGCTGAGTCTCTGAGTGTCCAGTCCCCTGGCTGGGCTACAGGTCCATGTGTTTTTGTTATGCAAAGGGTCGGCAGGTCACAGCACCTTGGCCAGGGCTTGGGCTCTCCCCACCCACAGCCCACCCTGCAGCTCAAACTGTAGCTGCTCACCGAGCCACCTGCACTGAACGTACTGCTCAACACACAGTGATCAATAACCACTCCTGATATTTTAGAGACATTTCACACAGCAAACCTAGCTGTTCATTTGGTGATGGTCTGCCTGCAGACAACAGCCTTCCATGTGGGAGAAAGGTGCAAATCCATTCCTACATTCCCACAGGAGTTACTTCCAAAGTCAAAGACACTGGAATGGTCCCCATTAAAAAACAAGTAAACAAAAATGTCTGCTTCTAATTCTCACCAATTTCTCATCCGCATGGAAAGAATGTCTCACTGCTTATTCTTATTAAGGCAACAAAGCTTATGTCACTGGCTACATGATCACTCTCTGTTTTACATGAGGCTTTAAGGAAGCTCATGAGACACTGGAATGACTCTTCTGGTACCTAAAGTCAAGCAGAGAAAGCCAGTATGTATCCTCATTCCACAGAAAATTGATCTCCTTGGTTCATTATCACACATATGTGGAGTATAAAAAGCAGCAGGAGAAAGGCAGACTAATGTTCTCAAAGGTGCCAGATGCCTCCATAGGAATTTTGTAATTGCAAGTTTTCAGTACTTTAATAAACACACTTGTAAAGCAGTTTACACTTACTCTGATTAAACTCTTAATTTATGCTCAAGACTGTGATCAAAAGCTCGACAAATCATATGGTTCTTGTTCATCAGCAGAACACAAAGCAGCAGCCAGAGTAAGGGCTCAGGGAAGTGGAAGAGTTGCTCCCTGGCCAGCCAGGCCTTCCTACTATTCCAAAAGTTAATCGATTAAATGCATTAATTTAAAAGCACATTTTTACCTGCTCAAGGCTCGTACTTATTAGGTATATCGATCATTGAAGTGCACTTTCATTTCAGTATGGGCTAAAAAACACACCCACAGTGCACCTCAACACCCTCCAGCCAAAAATGGAGAAGGCCAAGACAGTTCTTATCTTTTACAGCAACCCAGGTTGCCAGAAACAAGTTTGGCCACTTCTTCACACAGGTATTTGTAATCTCCTGGGGGAACAATGCCCACTCCCCACAAGCCATATGGAATCTATAGGTGAACAAAACAATGCTGAAACAGAATGCAGGCTTTAAGAGGAACTTTTTTGCTCTCAGAATTTTGTTTTCACTACAGAAAACACCTATACAAGCATTCATTGTAACTTCAGAGTTAAAATAACATGTTCTGTGTGAAAGGGCATTTACAAATCCTTACGTCTGGGGTTTCCAAAATGAAGAATTTTTTCCACACTGAGATTTTAATCTTGAATCAAAGATCTGGAGAGAAGAAAGTTCACCTATTGCTTCACATTCAGTTGTAGGAAGAACATACAGAACCTGTTACAGTTCCACAGATTTAATGTATTGTTAAATACTTACATTAAAGTGCATAGCTCAGCAACTCATACGCCAGTGTTTTGACACCATTTGTATGGAAACATTTTTGTGGTTGTTTACTTCTCATTTTAAAAGAAAAGTTCAATTCTGTATGTCTTGAACTGGTCAAGGTAGGAAAAAATTGATGTAAAATACACAATTTCTCTTTCTGAAAAAAAGATAATTTGGGAAACATTACGTCCATTTAACAAAGGAAATTTCAGACAGTTGCTAATACTTAGGAGCAGAATAAAAAAACTAACAAAAAAAATGTGTCTTCTGAGATTAGAAAGATTTTGTTTTGTTTGAATACCATTGTCATGAAACAGTCACTACAGGTTCTAAGCACAGTGTTCTGGAATTCTTTAATTCAATTGCATGCCATAACTTATCAACACCATCTCTTTAATTTTCTGCGGTACAAAGTGATTTCTTTAGGCTGAAAGGCCCACTGAAATCTCTTCCATAGGCTAAAAAAGCGTTCCCAGGCCTTGCTGAACTCAAGGACTGTCTAAATCTTTCCTGCAAAAGCACAAAATATACCATGTTTCTTGCCCGCAGTGCAGCTACTGTTTTTCTACTAATATGAAACTAAATTTTGAACACAGTTTAGGAGTTTTGTTCCCACTCGCTTTTTCCTGGGTGCAAAAATACTTCTGTATAGCTTTTACATTTTGCCCTCTTCCTGCTGCCCTGCAGTTACTGAGACAAGCACCTTTCTAGATCTTGCTGCCCACGAGTCGTGTTCTGTGTCAAGGCAGCCAAAAATATTTCTACCTGAGTCAGACCATGTTGGTACTGCAGGTACAGGGGCAAAAGAACCCCAGCAGAGTAGTGTCACTCAATTTTGTGACTGATATGTTTAGCTTCAAGTCCTCTGATTTGGACCTTTCTAGCATTTCCACCAGTATCCAGATGAGTTTCCATGTTTCTCTTACCCTTTACAGAGGGTGTTTCACTAAAGGTATGGGTATAGTTTGACAGTTTCGAGCCTGATTTTTAACACAGAAAATGACTGGACATTATGTTTGCCAGTTTCCTTTGTAGCTGTAGACTTCTAGAATTATTCCTCAGACAATACCTAACCCTTTGAAAAGTAAATCTGTTCTTTTCACCAAAATACAGGTATGTCTCTCATAAAAATAAAATAATTCTGTTTATCATAGAACCAGTAACATAAAAAACTGTCCATCCATGGCGTCAGTCTGATGCCTTAAGATTTTTACATATTTGCAGATTTTAATATAGCTGTATAGTTTCTCACACTTAAGGTAGCAAGTGGCAGTCTCTAAACCTCTTTCTCACAGTTTGTGGCACATTCTTGAAATTCTGTTTAACCTTCTTTTCCAGGAGAAAGATTTTAGCACGGACATCTTGTTTGGGACATGTACACTTGGAAGATATGTTGCAGTCAAAGCAAGATAGAAGGTCCAAAACCCTTGGAGAAGTCCAAAGGGGCAGACCCAGGGGGGTTCTGAGGGTGGAGGATTCTTGGGTTGGTTGTATCCATTAGATATGATAATTAATTAGTGCTATAAATTTGTAAGAACCTTATATTGGGTGTGCACCCATGTATTTTATTGCACTTAAAAGCGCTTTCATTAAAGTCCTGCCCTTCATCTATACTAATACTGTCTGCAAAGTTCCTTTCTCCCATTTTAGGCAACAAGTCCTATTACTGTGTCCCCATTAAATTGCCTCCAAACTGCCTTGAGAGTTCTCAATGGCACAGGCAAGACTGAAGGCAGCTGTTCTGAGTGCAATGGGTCTAAATTGCCTCTGCAACAGCAAAAGGAGATGGTCTAATGTGAGGCAAGCATGTGGCAAAGACCTGGAAGTCTTGGCTTAGTTTTCTGGCTGCTGTTGAGGAGACAAGGAAATTAGGTGAGATGGCAACAACGTGCTTTTCCCCACCCTCTCCCTGCCATGTTGTATTCTTGTGCCCTTGATCTCAGCCATTCTTTCAGCAGCAGGTAAACGCCCAGTTAGGTATATGTCTAAGGTCGGCCTAGTTTTTTACTAACCTTGGACTGCCTCCTCCCTCTCCCCCCCCCCCCCCCCCCGAGTTTTCCTGCCAAAGGGAAAAAAAAACTGAAAAGAACTCAAAAGAAACTAAACTGAATTAACAAAAAGAAATTATATTTTCTAATATTTACAACTCTGTATGCAATTTATACACTCTACGTGGGGCCCCACCCCNAAGCAATGGATCAAACCCATCACAGTATAAAAAGTAAAAAAATAAATAAAGGACATAACCTCAAAGACCAGAAGAGAGAAGGAATAAAAATAAGACCAGTAATTTTCATCAGGAGAAGATATTCAGAGGCACACTGCAGTTTTCTCTAAAATTAACCTGTTGATGAAGAATGCAATTGTCTCATGCCTTTATAATAAAAGTAAAAAAGAGTTGCCCACTAATTCTGTCGTAAAACAGGAAGTTTAGTGAAAGATCTGAAACATTTTCCCCTAAAATGCACTTGCCCAGTCTCTTCCCCTCAGACAAGAAGCTGAGGCATTCTAGGCACTAGGAAAAGGAAAGGTTGCTAATTTACTGAGACATGTATGCTGAATGGTAACAATCCAGGACGTCATGTCCAGTCTGTAGGAGGCTTTTGCTCTGATTTTTTGATTGCTTCCATGGCAGGAAGTTGCTTCAGTTGTTGCATTACAGTTTTCTCAGAATCACTATAGCAACAGAAAAAAAAATACTAGAGCAATTAAGGTTTCTGGTCTTATTAAAAACATTCATTGCTTTATTGTTTTGTGTAATGATCACAAAGCTACAATAAGATCATGCACATGTTTCCTACTAGGGCGATTTCAAAATGCTGCATCAGTTTAAGGAAAGGAAATACAGGTTGCTTGTTTGTCTCTGCTATGTAAATTTTTCATGTAGCATATAGTTTAAAGCAAGAAAGAAATAAAAAGCTAAGCTTCATAACTCTTGTCAAGTGTTGAAAATAATTACTTTCTTCCTCAAACCTACTGTAACACAAAAAAAGAGTTCTAGACTAAAAGAGTGCTAGACTCTAGAAATTATAAAAATCACAAGTTACAAGAAAACTCTACCATCCCTACTATGAAAAGCAATATTTTCCCCATCTCTGGCTTTAGGTTGGCTCAAAGTTGAACCTTTGAAAGGAACATATTTGCTGTAAAGAATGCAATGTCAGTCACTCTGTTTGATGGAAAAGAGAGTACCAGAATAATTTGTAGAATCTGAACTTTTCTTTAAATTTAATTTTCTATTTAAATACCAACATGTCTTGGTTTGAGGAGAA
>VWZD01013046.1:2221-12738 GCA_013396695.1 Sakesphorus luctuosus
GAGCTTCATCCAAGGGTGGCTCTGATTGGATGGGAGGGGTGGGGTGGGCAGAGCTTCATCCAAGGGTGGCTCTGATTGGATGGGAGGGGTGGGGTGGGCGGAGCTTCATCCAAGGGTGGCTCTGATTGGATGGGAGGGGTGGGGTGGGCAGAGCCTCACCCAGGGAATGCTCTGATTGGATGGGAGGGGTGGGCAGAGCCTGCTCTGGTGGCAGCTCTGATTGGATGGGGGGGGCAGAGCCTTTTCTGGGGGCAGTTGATTGGACAGGAGGAGTGGGGGGGGCGGAGCCTCAGTTCAAGGGTGGCTCTGATTGGATGGGAGGGGTCGGATCCAGCAGGAAATGAGTCTGACACCTTTGCTGCCACCAGGGAGGGACCGACCCCAAAGTGTCCCCAACTGGGATTGACCCAAAGGTGTCACCAAATGGGACCATCCCCAAAGTGTCACCAACTGGGACCTTCTCCAAAGTGTCATCAACTGGGACCATCCCAAAGGTGTCCCCAAATGGTGGGACTGACCCAAAGGTGTCCCCAACTGGGACCATCCCCAGAGTGTCCCCAACTGGGGCCAACCCAAAAGTGTCACCAACTGGTGGGACTGACCCAAAGGTGTCCCCAACTGGGACCATCCCCAGAGTGTCCCCAACTGGGGCCAACCCAAAAGTGTCACCAACTGGTGGGACTGACCCAAAGGTGTCACCAACTGGTGGGACCATCCCCAAAGTGTCCCCAGCTGGTGGGACCATCCCCAAAGTGTCCCCAACCGGTGGGACTGACCCAACTCCTCCGGACGTTCCTGGAGCCGCATCCAAGCCCTGTCCTGTCAGGAATTCTCTGGCACGTGGGGTCTTCTCCACCCCCCAACGGCCACCTGGGTTGATGTCACCTCCTGGTGTCCCCAAACTGCCCAGGAACCTCGGGAGATGGGAATCAACTGGATCTCCTTCCAACATGGGGCTTCTTTTGGGATCCAAAGCCACCCAAGAAGCCCAAAAAGAAACATCTGGAGATGGAGGTGATGGTGAAATCATGGAATGGTTGGGGTTGGAAGGGACCTTTGGAGGTGTCCCCATGGAATGGGAGAAGTTCCAGGACCTCTTTGGTGGACACTCCCAGTGGAGATCCCACAGCAAAGGTGTCAAAGCTCATTCCGGGTTGGATTTTGTGGGAGGTGGAGGGTGGGAAAGGCCCCACTGGGGGGGATCTTGGAGGAACATCTCACCCACCTTTCCAGGAGGAAACTCAAGGTGGGGGAAAGGAACCAAACAAGAACAAATGAGTGGTGACATCATGGAATGGTTGGGGTTGGACAGGACCTCATGGCATCATGGAATGGTTGAGGTTGGAAGGGACCTCATGGACTCATGGAATGGTTGGGATTGGAAGGGACCTGATGGAATGGTTGGGGTTGGACAGGACCTCATGGCATCATGGAATGGTTGAGGTTGGAAGGGACCTCATGGACTCATGGAATGGTTGGGATTGGAAGGGACCTGATGGAATGGTTGGGGTTGGACAGGACCTCATGGCATCATGGAATGGTTGAGGTTGGAAGGGACCTCATGGACTCATGGAATGGTTGGGATTGGAAGGGACCTGATGGAATGGTTGGGGTTGGACAGGACCTCATGGCATCATGGAATGGTTGAGGTTGGAAGGGACCTCATGGACTCATGGAATGGTTGGGATTGGAAGGGACCTGATGGAATGGTTGGGGTTGGACAGGACCTCATGGCATCATGGAATGGTTGAGGTTGGAAGGGACCTCATGGACTCATGGAATGGTTGGGATTGGAAGGGACCTGATGGAATGGTTGGGGTTGGACAGGACCTCATGGCATCATGGAATGGTTGAGGTTGGAAGGGACCTCATGGACTCATGGAATGGTTGGGATTGGAAGGGACCTGATGGAATGGTTGGGGTTGGACAGGACCTCATGGCATCATGGAATGGTTGAGGTTGGAAGGGACCTCATGGACTCATGGAATGGTTGGGATTGGAAAGGACCTCAAAGACCATCCAGTTCCACCCACTGCCACAGGCAGGGCCACCTCCCACCATGCCAGGTCTCTCCAAAAGCCCATCCAACTTGGGTGGGGCACCACAGAAGTCGCCAGCCCGTGGTCCCTTGCTCACCTTTGGTGTCGTTCACCGGGTCCATGTGCCGGTAGATGTAACCCTCCAGGTAGGAGTGGAACTTGGGCGTGGGCGGGAAGAAGGCCAAGCAGATGGCCATGAGCTCCCAGCCGCGCGCCAGGCTCTCGTAGCGGAAGTTCTCGGTGGTCTGGCGGCACAGCTGGATGTAGAGCTCGTCCCTCAGGCCCTGCATGCTCCACCCTTTGGTGGCGATCTCCAAGGCCACGTTGAGCTGGTCGGTCTTGGCGCGCCGGTCGCCCATGTACATCTGGATGAGCTTGAAGATCTCGCACGCCTCCTTCTTGACGTTGCGGTCGCTCGTCATGATCATGGGCTTCTTGATGGACTCGCTGCTCCAGGCCAGCATGTTGGCGATGGAGACCTTGCGGCGGAAGAGGCCCTGGGTGTGCTTGTTGAAGTGTTTGGAGGCCCAGTTCTCGATGTCCGTCTCCGAGGACGGTTTGCGAAGGTTGAAGGTGGGGAAGACGCAGCTGGCACTCGGCATCATGTTACGGGCGGGGCGGCCGCTCTCGAACTGGGCGCAGGCGCCGAGGTCCTCGGACTGGGGGGCGGCACCGGTGGGGAGGGACACATAAACCAACAGTCAGCTGATAAAGCCACTAAGAGAGTGATCAACCAACCAACTGACCCACCAACTGACTCCTCAACCGACCAACAAATGGATTGACTGGAGAACCAAGAAGCAACCAACCAACCAATCAACCAATCAACTGATCAACTGATAAATCCACCAAGAGGCTGATCAACCAACCAACCAACCGGCTGATCAACCAACCAAGTGATCAACTGATATACCAACCAATCAACTGATCAACCAACCAACAGTCAGCTGATAAAGCCACTAAGAGAGTGATCAACCAACCAACTGACCCACCAACTGACCCATCAACCGACCAACAAACTGATCGACTGGAGAACCAAGAAGCAACCAAGCAACCGATCAACTGATAAATCCACCAAGAGGCTGATCAAGCGACCAACCAACCAACCCACCCACCAACCAACCGACCAACAAACGGATTGACTGGTGAAACAAGAAGCAACCAAGCAACTGATCAACTCATAAACCCACCAAGAGGCAGAGCAACCAACCAACCGACCCACCAATCAACCAATCAACTGATCAACTGATAAATCCACCAAGAGGCTGATCAAGCGACCAACCAACCAACCCACCCACCAACCAACCGACCCACCAATCAACCAATCAACTGATAAATCCACCAAGAGGCAGATCAACCAACCAAGCGACCAACAAACAGATTGGAGAACCAAGAAGCAACCAATCAATCAATCAACTGATCAACCAACCAACCAATCAGCTGATCAAACAACCAACTGACCCACCAACAGACCCATCAACTGACCTACAAACTGATCAACTAGAAAACCAATAAGCAACCAAGCAACTGATGAACTGATAAATCCAAGAGGCTGATCAACCCTCCAACTGACCCACCAATTGACCAACAAACTGATTGACTGGAGAACCAAGAAGCAACCAAGCAACCAATCAACTGATAAATCCACCAAGAGGCTGATCAACCAACCAACCAACCCACCAACCAATTGACAAACTGATTGACTGGTGAACCAATAAGCAACCAATCAACTGACCAACCAACCAACCAACCAATCAACTGATCAACCAAGCATCCAACCAATCAGCTGATCAACCAAGTGACCCACCAACCGACCCATCAACCAACCAACAAACTGATCGACTGGAGAACCAAGAAGCAACCAATCAACCAATCAACTGATAAATCCACCAAGAGGCAGATCAACCAACCGACCAACCCACCAACCAACAGACAAACTGACCGNAACAAACTGTTCAACTGGAAAACGAATAAGCAACCAATCAACTGATCAACCAACCAACCAACCAATCGGCTGATCAACCAACCAACTGACCCACCAACCAACTGACCCATTAACCAACCTACAAACTGATCAACT
This sequence comes from Sakesphorus luctuosus, assembly GCA_013396695.1. Taxonomy (NCBI): domain Eukaryota; kingdom Metazoa; phylum Chordata; class Aves; order Passeriformes; family Thamnophilidae; genus Sakesphorus; species Sakesphorus luctuosus. The sequence continues at coordinate 6,341 of VWZD01013046.1, forward strand.
GGAGAACCAAGAAGCAACCAAGCAACCAATCAACTGATAAATCCACCAAGAGGCTGATCAACCAACCGACCCACCAACTGACCAACAAACTGATGGACTGGAGAACCAATAAGCAACTAAGCAACCAATCAACTGATCAAGCAATTAACCAAGCAACTGATCAACCAATCAAGTGATAAACACACCAAGAGGCTGATCAACCAACCAATCAACCCACCAACCAACCAACAAACTGATCGACTGGCGAAACAATAAACAACCAATCAACCAATCAACTGATCAACCAACCAACCAACCAACCAATCGGCTGATCAACCAACCAACCAACCAACCGACCCACCAACTGACCAACAAACTGATGGACTGGAGAACCAATAAGCAACTAAGCAACCAATCAACTGATCAAGCAATTAACCAAGCAACTGATCAACCAATCAAGTGATAAACACACCAAGAGGCTGATCAACCAACCGACCCACCAACCAACCAACAAACGGATCGACTGGCGAAACAAGAAGCAACCAAGCAACCAATCAACTGATAAACTCACCAAGAGGCTGATCAACCAACCGACCCACCAACTGACCCACCAACCGACCAACTAATCAACTGATAAACCAACCAATCAACCGATCAACCAACCAACAGTCAGCTGATAGACCCACCAAAAAACTGATCAACCAACCAACCGATGCAACAACCAATCGACAAACCGACCAACTGGAGAACCAATAAGCAACCAATTAACTGATCAACCAACCAACCAATCAACTGATAAACACACCAAGAGGCTGATCAACCAACCAACCGACCCACCAACCAATCAACAAACTGTTCAACTGGAAAACGAATAAGCAACCAAGCAACTGATCAACCAACCAACCAACCAATCAACTGATCAACCAACTAACTGTTGAAACAACCAATAAATCAACTGATCAATCAACCAACTGATCAAGTGAACAACTGATAAACCAACCAATCAACCAATCAATCAACCAACCAACCAACCAATCAACTGATCAAAAAACCAACCAACCAACCAACCAACCAACCAACCAACCAACAAACTGCTCAACTGGTGAACCAATAACCAACCAATCAATTGATAAACCAACCAGCCAACCAATAAACCAACCAAACAATGATCTAACCAACCGATGGACCACCCAACCAACTAGAGAACCATCGAACCATCTGATGGACCAACCAACCAACCAACTACCTGATGGACCAACCAACCAACCAACCAACCAACTACCTGATGGACCAACCAACAAACCAACCAACCAACTATCTGATGGACCAACCAACCAACCAACCAACAAACCAACCAACCAACTACCTGATGGACCAACCAACCAACAAATGAACCAATCAACCATCTGATGGACCAACCAACCAACAGACCAACCAACCAACTGACAACCCCACACGCCACATCCTCACCAAGCAGCTCCTCCTCCATCCCACCGTGGCCCAGTGGAGCTGCCTGGTGCCCACACCCAGGGTGGGTTGTGGCACTAATTGGCATCAGGAAGGTGCCAAAGTGAAGCCCCTAGAAGGTGGACTCTCCACTCCTGGCCCTTTGGTCGGTGGAGTTGTGGGCAGGAGAAGCAACGTGGTGGAAGGAACGGGAAAGTGGCTTCAGGGTCCACCTACTGGAACCATCACAGCTGGTGGACACCACCCCAGGAGGTGGAGGGACCTCTGCAGACCAGTGTCCTACTCCTACTGGAACCAGTGGACACCACCCAAGGAGGTGGTGGGACACCCAAACCGCTGGTGACCAGCATGGAGAAAGCAAACAAGGACAACCAGGATGGGCAATTCTGGTGGCTTCAGGTGGACTCATCATCTGCCACCTCCTTCTTCTGGGAGTGGAATGCCCAGAGCAGCATCACCTGGGTTTGGTGGCTTCAAGGTGACCTTGTCAGACCTTCCAGAGATGACCTTGTTGTCCCCACCATGTGTGGAGGGACCACGTTGGTGGCCCCGAGCAGAGACCGAGGGCAAGGAGACTCCAGTGGTCCCTCGGCCTTGGGGTTGGGCTTTATGTGGGGAACAGAAGAAAAACAGAAGGTGGGGAGAGCCAGGAGGGGACAGGAAGCCACCCAAAGAGCCACCAGAGCTTCTGGCCAATGGTTGAGCCTCTTCTCCTTCTTCAAACAAGGTAAGTTTCTCGTCCCTTCACTCAACAACTCGTCCCAAACCAAGGTCTTCTCTTTGACTGGATGTCACTCCATGGTGACAATGGCCATGGGGCCACCAAAGCTCCACCCCCTGAGGGACCACGCCCTGCTGTCCCTCCAGAGGTCACCCAAAGGTCCTTCTGGGGCCTCCAACCTGCTGGCCAGTTGAAGGCAGGGGGGGTTGGAGATGCAGGAGATGCTCCAAGGTGGCTCTTCCAGACATCCATCCATGAGCTCAACCAGAGCCATCAGAACATCCAGGGAGGAGGAAAGGACCACGTTGGTCCTTGGGGACATCAACCTTCTCCAGGTGCAGTCAGGTGACCTGGTGACGGACCCCCTGCTGCTGGAGCCAATAGGAAATGAGCTTTGGCCCTAATTAGCCCTAATTAGCATTGACCTAAACGAGCCTGAGGCAAGACTTGGGCCACGAGGAGATCAACAACTGGGCGGTGACCTCCTGGCAGGGACTACGAGGACACTCAGGGAAGGAGGTCCTGGTGCCACGTGGGTGGGGCCTGGATGCTCCTCGGGGTGGGGACACACCATTGGTGGAGAGAAGGAGGTTCTGATGCCACGTGGGTGGGGCCTGGATGCTCCTCGGGGTGGGGACACACCATTGGTGGAGAGTCGTAGACACGATCAGGGAATGGGACCACCTTGGTGAGGAGCAACTTTGAGGGACCACCTTGACAAGGACCAACTTTGAGAGACCACCTTGACAAGGACCAACTTTGAGGGACCACCTTGACAAGGACCAACTTCTCTGAGGGACCATTTTTCTGAAGACCAACTTTGAGGCACCACCTTTACCAACGTCTTTGAGCGACCACCTTGTCAAGGACCAACTTCCTTCAAGGACCACCTTGACAAGGACCATCTTCTTTGAGGGACCACCTTGATAACCATCAACTTTGAGGGACCACCTGGACAAGGATCAACTTCTTTGAGGGACCACCTTGATAAGGATCAACTTTGAGGGACCACCTGGACAAGGATCAACTTCTTTGAGGGACCTCCTTGATAAGGATCAACTTTGAGGGACCACCTGGACAAGGATCAACTTCTTTGAGGGACCACCTTGCCAAGGACCAACTTCATTGTTGGACCACCTTGCCAAGGACCAACTTCATTGCGGAAACATCTTGACCAAGACCAACTTCATTATGGGACCACCTTTCCAGAGATCAACTTCCTGGGGGGACAACCTTGATAAGGATCAACTTCTTTGAGGGACCAAGTTAATAAAGACCAACTTTGAGGGGCCACCTTGCCAAGGACCAACTTTGTTGAGGCACCACCTTGCCAAGGACCATCTTCCTTGTGGGACCACCTTGATAAAGATCAACTTCTATGAGAAACCACCTTGACTAAGACCAACTTCATTGTGGGACCACCTTGACAAGGACCAACTTCTTTGAGGGACCACCTTGACCAAGACCAACTTCTTTGGGGGACCACCTTGCCAAGGACCAACTTCTTTGAGGGACCACCTTGACAATGAACAACGTTGAGAGACCACCTTGCCAAGGACCAACTTCCTTGAGGGACCACCTTGCCCAAGACCAACTTCCCTGTTGGACCACCTTGCCAAGGACCAACTTCTTTCAGAGACCACCTTGCCAGGGATGAACTTTGAGGGACCACCTTGACCAAGAACAACTTCTTTGAGGAACAGCCTTGATAAGGACCAACTTCTTTGAGGGACCAGGTTAATAAAGACCAAGTTCTTTGAGGGGCCACGTTGACCAAGACCAACTTCTTTAAGGGACCATCTTAATAAAGACCAACTTTGAGGGACCACCTTGACCAAGATCAACTTCTTTGATGGACCACTTTGCCAAGGACCAACTTCCTTGTGGGACCACCTTGACAAGCATCAACTTCCAACTTCTATGAGAAACCACCTTGACAAAGATCAACTTCATTGTGGGACCACCTTGACCAAGACCAACTTCTTTGAGGGACCAGGTTAATAAAGACCAACTCTGAGGGGCCACCTTGCCAAGGACCAACTTCTTTGAGGGACCACCTTGGTAAAGACCAACTTGAGCAACCTCTTTACCAAGGACCAACTCTGAGGGGCCACCTTGCCAAGGACCAACTTCTTTGAGGGACCACCTTGCCAAGGACCAACTTGAGCGACCTCTTTTCCAAGGACCAACTCTGAGGGGCCACCTTGCCAAGGACCAACTTTTTTGAGGCACCACCTTGACAAAAATCACCTTCTTTGAGGCCCCACCTTGCCAAGCCCCACCAAGCCCCGCCCCCTCCGGTGCCCCCACGGCGCCGTTACCTGTGACGGGTGCAGATACGGCTCCGGCGACGCCAGGTTGGTCTGCACCGACACGCTCTTCTCCAGCAGGATCTGGGGGAAGCCCAACTTCTCGAAGGTGCTCCTCTTCCAGTGCTTGCTCTCCTGCTGTGCCAGCGCCTCGTCCTCGCTGAACGCCCTCACCACAGGGCCGGGCATGGGCAAGGGGAGGGCACCGTCGCTCTCGTAGCCCGACCCGTCTTTCTGCGAGTCCCAGCTGCTCCTTTGCTTCATGTGGTAATGGGCCTGTTGGGCTTCCCATGCCAACCGTGCCTGTGCCAGGAAGGGCTCCGGGAAGCCCCGCCCTGCCTCGGCCTCCGCTGCCTTACGGTTGGGCGCCGGCGTGCCGCGCTCCTCCGCCATCTGCTCCGCCGCCACTGCCGCCTCCCGCTCGCCGGCGCCGCCATCCTCGTGGCTCGCCGACGCCTTCCTGCTCTTCCTCTTCCTGGTGGCGGGCGAGTACCCGGCGGAGGACAACGTGTCCTGCTGGCTGCACCACGACATGGCGTCGTCTCCCGGCGCCGCCGCCGCGCCCAGCTCGGGCCCCTCCATGGCGCTGTAGTCGCCGGATTTGACGTCGGGGCGGGCGCAGGGGCTGTGCTGGAGGGAGTAGGACCCACCGATGGGGTTGGGGGAGTATTTGTGCCTCAAACCCGTCTTCATCTTGGGGCTGGACCCGGCCTGCTCCACGTAGACCAGTTGGCGCACGTACTCCTTGCCCGCCGCGCTGTACTCCAGGCTGGTGAAGCGCTCCGGGCACCGTTGCTTGGTGAGCACCAGCTGCTGGTACGGCGAGGCCGAGCCCGCCTTGGGCGACGGCGCGAAGGACGACGACGACGGCGGCGCTTGAGGTTTCCGAGCTGGCGATTTCTGCGGCGAACCCGCCTTGTAGGCCCCACCACCACCACTACCACCACCACCGTCGTACTGCATGTCCACCGGCGGCTCGTCGTAGATGGGCGCTTGGTACTCCATGGGCGGCTCCTCGTAGAGCGGCGGTTCGTAGGCGTAACGCGGCGACGGCGGCTGCGACTCGCCCGAGGCTCGCCGGTGGTGGTGCTGCTGCGACGCCGACGACGGCGGCGGCGACGCCGAGCAGAAAGCGTCGGCGCGGGCCAAGAGCGGGGAACAACCACCAGAATGATCCGAGCGCTTGGGGAACGGCGACGCTTTCCGCTCCGGGAAGAAGACGGTGGAGTCGGCGTCGGAGGAGGAGAAGGTTTGGAGGAGGTTGGGCGAGTGGTGGCCGCCCGAGGGCCGGCGAGGCCGCGGCGCCACTGAGTGGGTGTCGGCGGCGTAGCCGTTGCCGTGGTGGAGAAGGAAGGTCGGCTCACGGTCGGTCACCTTGATGAGCATCCGCTCCTTGGCGCCGGCGGTCCAGCGCAGGGAGGAGGTCCTGGTGGGGGGAGACACCACAGGGGGGTCAGGATTCCCTGGATTCCAAATCCTGGACACACCAGACCATGGAAGAACCCAAAGGATGGACATTCCCAATCACTCCAAGCCTCTCCCATCAGGTGTGTCAATGATGGAGACACGAGGGCATTGTCACCATCCCAACTCTGGTGGCACCATCCCACAGATCCCAGGAATTCCCAAGGGATGCCCAGGCTGGACAATCAAGTCCCCTTGGGGGTGGGAAACACCAGAGGGGGGTCAGAATTCCTTGGATTCCACGTCCTAGACCCACCAGACCATGGAAGAACCCAAAGGATGGACATTCCCAACCACCCCAAGGGTGAAGAGAACGTCAGTGATGGAGACAGGAGCAGATTGTCACCATCCCAACTCTGGTGGCACCATCCCACAGATCCCAGGAATTCCCAAGGGATGCCCAGATGGAAAACCAAGCCCTTCTTGGAGGTTGAAAACACCACGGGGGGGGGGGCACG
>VWZD01013048.1:0-60396 GCA_013396695.1 Sakesphorus luctuosus
TGAGAAGGAAATGGCAGAGCACATGTGCAGCTGCACCCAAACCTGCACCTGGACAGAGCGTTCTTGAACCACTTCAGAGCTGCCTAAAGAGGTGGAAAAGCTGCTCTGGCTGCCTGGCCCCTGTGACAGTGTCAATGCCCCCCTGCCCTGGCTCCCTGGCACTTGTGTCAGTGCCAGGCACAGCCAGTGCCCCCCTGCCATGGCTGCCTGGCCCTTGTGTCAGTGCCAGGCACAGCCAATGCCCCCCTGCCCTGGCTCCCTGGCACTTGTGTCAGTGTCAGGCAGAGGCAGTGTCCCCCTGCCCTGGCTCCCTGGCCTTGGTGTTAAGTGCCACATAATTTCATGTATCTCAACTCTTTCCAGTTACTGCATGATATGATGCATGACCTTGCATTCCTTTTCACCAAGAACACTCTGAATACTCACTGCAAGGAGGACTGTCAGCAGGAGGGCGAGATGTGCTGTTTACAATGGTGGCCACCACTGTACCTCGGGAGTTCTGGGCAATCCTTTAGACAAAGGCCATTCATGACTTCCAAGTTGTTAAGGTTTGGTCAGTCTCTCATCATTCTCTCCAATATTCCTTTTGAGCTACATTTTTTGCAGGCAAAACACAAGTTTACAGTAGGAGCCCTTCCCAAATTTGCATTCCTGGAATTGCCAAATTGTTTAAAGCCCAGCCAATACTTAGAAAAGGCAGTGTTGTCATTTGCAGTTGTCCTAAGCTGATTTTTCTCCTTCTGTGCCTTGCATGGCCCCAAGTCTTCCACACTGTACACCATTTAAAACTCAGAAGTACTTCCTCTACTCCATGCCATCATCTTCCAAGACACACAACTGTCACATTACCTCTGCAGATGTTTATCCCTGTTCTACAGCTAGTATTACTCAGCTGCATGTTTGGTATAAAATCAATTTTGAAACCAATTAGGAAAAAAATCCTTGCTGATGTTACCCAAACAAAAAATAAAGAGAGCTCAGCATTTTGAAACTAGGAATATTCCAAAATTTTAAAAAATATTGTTTGGGGTATTTTTAAAAATACCATACTAATTGAGAGTACATTTTTTGACTTTATAGTGTTCCTACATGGCAAACATTCTGATACATCAAAGACAAAAGCTTTTTATCCATGATAAAATATATTGCCTGCTCATTTGGACCCGCCTCCAACTGTTACACCAATGGGATGTTTTAACAGTGGCAGAACGAGCCATCTCATGGTGCTCCAGGAACCAGAGACACTGCAGAGCCCAGCACTGCCCTGCAAACTGACCCGCTCCAGCTGTGCAGGCCTTGGAGCAGTGTGACCACACTTATAAAACATCATGTAATTCCTGCCAAAGGTCTAACCATAACCAAAACATGTCATACCCAGGCTCTGCTGGGTCCTGATAACAGAACAGTTCCACCTTAGGTCCCTGCAGCACCTTCAGCCTCCACTGAATCCCACACCACCCGGTATTTACCCTTGCAAGGCTCATGAGGCCATTTGCCTGAACCAGCTAAACCTAATTTATTAGGAGAGCTGCCAGGAACCTCAACCTACATCTAACTAAACCCACTGGGTGTGTTTAAAGGGGTAGCTCACCATCTGAGAGGAGCTAGAATTTTAGTTAAACAGCTTACAAATAAAGTTGACTTAATTAGGTGAAAGTGCTTTTAAGTGGCCAACAATCTCTTTACCAAATGTTTCAGTTTGCCATGCATAAGGGTAGGCACACATCTGTGTTATTGTAAGAGTGACCCAGTGATACTTGTAGTAATCACTTTTCTAGGAGCAAAAAGAGAATTTAAAAATAGACATTCTTTTCAGCATTTGTATTTAATACATAAAATCACAAATAATTTGTCTGAATAAACATTGTAAATAACAGTTTGGCAGAAGAAGGTTGAAAACTAGGCACTGAGAGCAACAACATTGCCTCACATTGAAGACAGTAGTAAAACATTTACCTTAGGTCAATTATACAAATTATTGATGCATGCAAATGGTTTAAGTAAGTATCACAAGTTCTTTTATGTGACCTGAGTGCCACTAACCTCCCTGATGTAGCACTGTGTTTGCTATTTTATAACAGACACTCGTTCCACAGCCCAGAATTCTGCTACTTTATCTCAAACACGCTTTGGAAAAGCACTGCAGAACTGGATAAGCTAAAGGAAAATGCTGTATCCTACAATATTCAACTGTTTACCATTTCAGCTAATATAAGCAAGCAGATTGAAAAAAGGAACTACAGTTCATTCATGTAATGATGACAGGCTAGGATTGTGTTTATATGAAGAAAAGAAACAATTTCCTTAATAAAACTCACTGATTTGGAGAAGTCTCTGCTTTCTATAAATCTGTCCACACATTCAATTCGACACATCTTCAAAGTTATAAAACATGAGCAGTACTCAATTTTTTAAATTCTTCCTGTTCTTCCTACTTCAGCTCTCCAATAGGGGTGTTAGAAAGAAAGAGAATCATACTATTGAGTAGCAAATACTGTAAAACAATAATACATTGCTCCAATAGACATTTACATTGATATTACCATGCTGGTCAATCTTGCCTTACAGAAATAACAGATAAGGTACTTGTAGGACTAGGGGATTTTTCCTGCTTACCTATTATCATTAAATTTGATGAGCAATTGTTAAAAATACTATTTACTGACTTTGGAAACAAAAATGGCTAATTTTTTTTTTCTAGTATTCTTCAAAGAAAATAACTACATTTCACCTCTGGGCATGTTTTCCATCCAGTCTCAAAAGTGGATACAAAAATGGTTTGGAGAAAAAAACTAATTTAATTGCAGGGTGTTACAGATTATCCAAAAATGAAGACACATTACTATGGCCATAGTAATTGTATCTCATGTTCAATTTGGCTGTCTGAGGCAGGGATTGACCTGAAGACCTTCAGAGCTCATTTCCTTGTAAGTTATGCTATGATTTTATGAATGAAAACTGAAAACTCATGGCAACACTTTTAAAAAATAATTTATTAATATTCTATTTATACCTCAATAGTGCTCTCTGCTGATGTCTATCTTGCCTTACTATTTGTATGGCAAAATTGCTAGGGTATGTTATGTGAATGTGTTAACACTTCCTGCAAATTTTCTGGTTGTCTCATACTTAATCAGTACAGCAGGTTGAATGTGTAGCGTTAGGGCAGAGGACGATAGTGCAGGTCATTTGGAAAGGCAAAGCAGTTTTCTTCTCCCTCAGGCCATGAAAAGTTAGGATACTTCACAGTAGCCTTCAGAGCTACGGAACAACTCTATCCACAACACGAGGCAACCTCCGAAACCTTCCTACAACAATAGCAGGTCCAAGCAGGTAACTTGAAGGACGAGATTAAAATGATATGGTGGAGAAACACTCAAACCCAGAGGGATCAGAATCAGCAACAATTCACCTTCAGCTGCCCAAGCTATAGTTTTACATACACAAAACTGTCCAGGTGATAGAGAAAAGAACTTGGTAAACTTACTACAATCTTTAGTAAAGAAAGGATTTTGCCATAATTTATTGCCATTATCCTTGTCAGGTTCTTCTTAGGAGGACAACATCAAAACTGCTTTTAAGACACAGTAAAAATGGATGTATGTACAAACAAAATAGTGCAATACACAACACAAAGACAGCTTCTCCAAACACTTGTCAGGATTATAACTGGCTGTTTTAGAAGTTTCTCAGCTATGAGAATTAAATTTTATCAAAACTGTTATAAAGCTTTGCAAAAGGATGTCAAAGTTCTCCTTTCAAAATTTTCAGTCTACTTACGTTTAATTTCCAAGTAATTTTTTTTTCCCAGTTCTTAGAGTAATGTCCAATCTTTGAAGGGTCCTGCAGAAATGATTTGTCTTATTTTAGATGCATCATTGCTAAATGTGTGTTTGTGTTTTCTTTTGTATTCGTACAATCTCAGTGGCCACTAAGAGTTTTTACTAAACTGATTGTATTCCCTAGTTAATCAGTAATAACAGCCTATTAGCAACCACCATTACTGAGCTTTTCTGAAGGGAAGTCATACAAGTATTTTCATATTAAAGTTAAGATACCAGGAAAAATGCTTGCAGAAGTGATATTAACAATCACATGTATATGAATTCAAAGGATTTCACATCTCCTTCCTGGTGTACAAACATCTTTCATAAACAGCATCTGTTTACAAAGAACCAGACTGCTTTGTTTACATGCCCATGGAAAATACAAATTACCCTAATGAAAGGTAAAAACCCCACCTTTTTCTATGTATTGCTGAGTGAGACATAACAGCAAGGGAAAGGCAGGCTAAACTTTCTGAAAAGCTCTAAGAGCAAAGCTAAGCAATGAAACACATCACAAGGGTTGAAAGGCTTCCACCACTACAGTTTCAGACAGACTAATATCCACATTGCATTCTTTATGTCAGCTTCTGCACAAAATGGCACAGCTAAATTAAGAAAGAAACCTGTGTTTTTAAGATTAGAAAACACAGCTGTCCTTGTCACTCTTTAAAAAATGACTCAGTATTAGAAGTACATGTGACTGAAAACATGAGAATCTGAGGCATACATACCTGTTCTTCCAGACTTTAGGCACACAGCTGTCAACTGTACTATGTCTACCAATTTTGCCTACAGGAGTTCCCTAGTTAGTTGCTTGAGTTGTGCTATCTTTGATTAACAAAAGAGAATTTTGCCTGAAGAATATTTAGTTATAAATAATGGTGAAGGTGTCTCTCTTGCAAGTTTTGTGTTTTCAGCACATTATGAATTACCATATGTAGACCTTTAAACTGCAAAATAATCTGCTAAGGTACAGCTAAACAAAGTCACTCTTTACCCATGTAGATAATAACCAGAAGGAGTAATTTGTGAAAGTTGTACCTTCCTTCATTTGAATAGTCTGATCTGTATGCATGCATAGTCACTTGACTGACATAAATAAACTTTTACTCATATGTGCAGAGGCAACATAGTTCGGGGAGTTTCTTTACTGGCTTCTCAATCAACGGAATTCTTGACTGAGTTCCAGCACTAGTTTTATTAGGGGTGATGTGCAAGCTGGAAAAGAAACCCCCAAACCAACACAACTTGACTTTATATCCCAGGCTGAGCTTGCAGATAGAAACAGTGTTATTTATAAACATGTACTGCATCACGGATGGCAATTCCAGCAGCACAGGACTACAAGGCACTAACAGTACCAGACTGCTCTTTGGCAATAGAAACCAGCTCAGAACTCCAGGCAGATATCCATATGCATAGGAGACCAATTTAATTCCCTATTCAGTCTTACTCACATTAATGGTGACAGATATTATTCTATCAATGTGCAAACCCAGGAATTTCCAGGCAGTTCACAGTACAGCATTTCTAGTGCAGCAGTTTGCTACTGCTGCGAACTGTAGCCTTGATTCCATTAACACAGGTTGAGAATAACAAGTCTAGTATCTCCCAGTATAGCCACCCTGACTTATCAGGGAATAGTAGTTCAGAGGTTGCCTTGAGAAGGGGGAAGGAATGCCTTAAAAATTACAACTGTACATTTTTCTGCTTTCTAAGTGTTATTACCTGCTTCTGGGAAGTTAGAGCTAACAGATACTCCTTCAGTTAAATTACTTTTAAACAAATAGTTATCCATTTGCCACAACTTCAGAAGTTGAGCAAGAACGTATACTCAGAGCAATACATGGAAATAGGTTCCAAATTATCCAGTGAACCAGTGCTTAGAATACCTCTTGCATCTTGAAATAACATCTGCTTCTGGCTGATAACATTTACTGGTTCTCTTCCAATCTGAGGCCTTAATTAAAGAAGACAGCTGGGCTTATGCCTAGTGAAGGATCAATGGCTCTACTTGCATGGATCAAATTAATTGTAAACTTAAGTTACGTGTTGATAGGAGATATGAAAACAGGCTTCAAGTATGGCATCCATCCACATCACTTCTCAAATCTCTGAACAAAATGTCCCTGGTCTTCTAAGAAGAATGTGGATATAAACACATCAAGTGCTGGACAGAAACACAGAAGAGACATTTCTTAAATAAATGAATAGCTAGATACACATTGTGCTATTACACTGGAGTTTTAAACTAATCTGATCTATGTTTTTCATATGCAGTGTAAGATGATAAAAAATAAGGTGTTTCACATTATTAATAGGAAGATACATGTTATGACATGACATAGAATTATTGGTGTAAAGGTCAATTTTAAAAGTGCACTTTTTCCTCCTGTGATGAAATAAATTACAGATAATATACCTATTTTACAACCAGTAACTAGATCCAGTAGAATAATAGTTTCTATCTTGAGTGGGGAAAAAAATTAAAATCACTGCTTTTCTTTCCCACACAAAGATTTATTTTCTTTTCCCTGGGACCAAAAGTTATTAGTGTGTCCAATAAAGATTAATGACTTCTACCTAAAAAGTAAGAGATGTTAAAGAAGCGCTGGGGGGGAAGCAATATGATAAGTAAATACACTGATGAGAACATAAAGTAAAGCTTAATAAACTCCCACCATCTCAGATAATTAGTGCTGTGGTTATGAGTAAATATTAGTCAACCTGTAGCTACGTATTCTAGCAGTGCTTCTACTACACTCAAAGGAAACATCCACGAAATCTAAGTTCATGAGTATGTAAATAGAATATCTAGGATACTCAGAATTTATTATTTTAAATGTATACATAATGTATTATATAGTACAGTATAAAATATATTATACATCGTATTTAATGAACATGTGTGTAAGGAAGAGGAAATATACATGTCTATGTGTGTACATTATTTTGAAATACATGTATTTATTTTGCCATTCCTCCTTAAAATATGATCTTAAATGCTTATGGAATAAGCTTTTAAGAGCTTTAAAGGTTTGCTCAGAAAAATATTAAAAAGACAGGTTTCAAAAATCAACACAAGATGCAAACTTCCAAGTTTGGGTCTTCTGTTTACATCTTAAACATCACCTATTCAGAACATCTACACAGGCAGGAACTACAAGGTATTAATGAATTAAAATATAAATCATATCCAGGTTCTGCAACATCCATGACATTCATCCTTGTGCTCATGCAGAATTGGGACCTTGCTCTTCATCTTTTCAAGCGCATTAGAAATAGGCTTTACATTTTCAGAAGATTTCTGTGTGATTCAAAACAGAGTTATACCAACTTTTTTTTTTTATCTAAACCAGTGGGTATTTGCATTCACAGGCTATTGAACAGATCATTCAGATCTCATCTGGCAGGACCGAACTCTGCCCACAAAAAGTGAGAGTGCTGATCTGTTTAAACACTGTCACCTTTAGTGCTTAAACAAAATGAGACAGGGTTCTGTAAAAGGAAAAAAATGGAGATATAGAAGAAACATAAATCATCAGAGAATGAACTATGGATGTTAGATACATAAAAATTAATGGGTGTTTTTATTTAATTACTATGTATAGCAGTCAGTATATAGTTTATATGACAAACCACATTAATGAACAGGACATTGAGAACAACCAGTCACTGCCAGGAAACAGAGAAAGATTTGTTGACATATTCCCCAAAGCTTTCTTCATCTTCAGGCTGACTCTCAGGCTTCATCCTTCCTAAGAATTTCAGCACAAGTGTTCATTGTTATTTTTGGAACTGACTTCTGCACTCAAGTTCTTGCTTGTAGAATGTGTTTTCCTTTCCTTAAACTTTCTGTTAAAAACTTGGATTTGAGAGAGCATGCACAGGTTTCAGAACAAGAATTTTTTTAAAATAGATATAATGCAAGGAGGAGATATTTTAAATAAGGTATAGTTCCTCCACTACTCTCAAAACATTTTAAAAAGTACCATTATAGTATCAGAAGACATTGATTTCTGTATCTACTCTGTAGTCCTTTTTTGTAGGAAGATGCTGAAATGAATTCCGAAACCAGCACTGGACATAACACCTTAAAAACTCAGAGACTCAGTTGAAGTTTGAAAAAGCAATTTCTGGTTCTGTTCCTTTGCCTGCGTTTCAGTTGTGATGGGTCGTTGTCCACACCCTGCCAGGTCTCTTTGTGTGGCCCAGAGGCCTTTTGTTCTGTTGATGGGCCAGCTATTGGGCACTGCTCGTCCCCACCCAGGAGCTTTGGTGAGGGCTCCTTGGCCCTTCTCCCTTCTCTGTTCTGTTATCCCTCATGGCTGGGAGGGGGCAGTGCCAGGGCCCCAGCCAGCCCTGCCCCTGTCCCAGTTCTCTTGGTTAATAGACCCTTAATCCTGCCTCTCCCTCAGTTTTCACGCAATCCAGCCAGATCAGGGGACCGCCCCCAAAAGGTCTGTTCATACCTGTGGATGTTTTTGAATAAGGATTTCTCTCTGCCTTGCAACTGCTTGGACCTCTTGTCTCTCCCTTTCCCTCCACACCACACAGAAGAGACCCTCTGTTTTTATCTAAAACTTATACTTTTTTTATCTTCAATTTTCAGTAAACAGTAACATTACATTGAATAGAGAAAGTATATTTTACTTTAAGCATTTTATGAAAAACAACTGTCATTATTAAATGTCAATATTTTATGTCAAAGTACCTGTCAAAAGAACATTTTATGTAATTTTATCAAAAAGACTAGAGGACAACGGAGATGCTAGATCTCAGTGTTCTTGGGTTAGCTACCAATATCTTCATTAAAGCATTAATGTGATTGAATGTGTTCAGAAATGTGTTGTGCAATCTCACCTCAAAGAACGTGGTATCAGAACTCAGGAGTCCTCCTGGAAACGAGCCTTGGCAAGGAATAGTCAGTGTAGTCTCCACCTCAAACTTTCTGTTTCTTTTCAAAAGTTTTGCTCTGATGGAGTGCAAGGTTCAGTAAACTAAATGATTTTAAAAGAGAAAGAACACAGAATTGCAAAATTCCTGAAGTTGGTCATAAATAAGCTAATAAAAAAGTAATGTATCTCTCAGGTATAAGCTTGTTTCAAGTCTTAAAGACACTAGTTCTTCCCAGCAAATGTTCTACACTAAAAATTAGTGATACTTTAATTCTTTACATTACAGCATTGCAGTATCATCTGATACCTCTACAGTCTTTTGTATAATCCTCACTTGTCCTGCTAATTGCTGACATGCATTTCAAACCTGCATTGCTGTTGCATAATCCCTGAAAAAGCCTTCGACAGGAAGAGAAGGGGGAAAAAAATCAGCCTTTTTGTATATGATATGTTTATCATTCAAATAAAACTGATCATTTAACAATTCGGTGTTCATCAATCACAGTTTCCTGGAACAAGTAACATATTTTTAAAATCTTGGAACACACTAAATCCCAAGAAACAGGAAAATGCAAAGCTGTAAACAGAGAAAATATTGAACCCCCCAGAGAAAATCCAAATCCTCTGTAAGCAGAATGCTGGATACTGACTGTAAATAGGAATCATCCTTTTTGTTGCCAGAAGGTGGCAATAACAATACTGTACTTGCATCCACAGTTTTATATTTAGAAACTTGTTGAGGTTTCAAGAATTAGAAACTTAACTTTATAGAACTGCACTTGTACTGCTAACTTTTTATGGCTTAGAAACTTTACTAATTAGCACATTGCTCTGCATAACATCGGGTTTGGCAGGTTTTCAATGCACAGAAACCAACACTCCTACTAATTTCAGTGTCACTCTGCTCTCCTGCCACATGCGAAAGTTTCTCTCCTAAAGGTATTTATGAAATAAATCTACTCAGAGTAGGAGGAACACTTGTTACAATGCATTGGACCAGGTAACTCTGTTCAGAATAATTAGTGCATAAATAAAAATATAAAGTTCACATTAAAAATCTTAAGGATTTAAAAATACCACTTTGGCTTCAGAGAACAGTTAAGCCATCTAGTCATTGCTACTGTAATATACAGTATTATAAAACCTCACAATTATTATTTCAATCAAATTCACTCATTTAAAGCGTTATAGTTGTGACTATCGATTCCTTAAAAATTTTGTACTCTGAGGATGATTAGCTATTGGATAAAATCGTTTGCTTTGGGGTTTAATAGGCTGATCACTATTGTCACAGATTTAATTCTTTTTTAATCACCTCAGCAGGAACGTGCCCGAGGACTTTTTAGTCTTACTGACCCTTTTTTGTCTCGCCTTGGTACATCTGGAAAAAACCAAGATATTACTTGTTACTGTGCTTTATCCAAGTGTATCAGTGCACCTGCCATCATAATTGGAAAAACACAATTTAGCAGCAGCCCAATTTTGTAATTTCTTCTTTGCTGTGCGCCTCCCTGTGGCCGAATCCCTCACAGGCTCAGGGCCTGGGCCCAGCATCCCCAGTTTTATGGGATTCAGTATTTGAAGCCAGGAACACTTGGATAATCTGAAAATAGTTGGCCGAGTCGGGGCTGAAAAAATTTCAATATATATTAACAGTATTACACCAGCTGAGCTAGTCGGATAAAATCCATTTGCATTCACACCTTGTTTTCCCACAAAGACGGGGGAAATCCGGGAGTTCCAATGCGTTTATTCGGGAGTCTTTTAACAGTTCCAGAATGCCCTGAGGGAAGGAAATGCCTGGGGCGGCCGCAGCCAGGTACGCCAGGCAGGCGATGTCCCGGCACCGGCAGCCCCCGAGCACCGCCCGCAGCGCCGTGTGTGTGGCCCCGCGGGGGCGGTGCGGGAGGGAACCGGCGGGAGCTGTGAGGGAGGGAACCGGCGGGAGCGGTGCGGGACGGCAGCGCCGTGTGTGTCCACCCGCAGGAGCTGTGCGGGAGGGGACAGGCGGGAGCTGTGTGGGAGGGCAGCGCCGTGTGTGTCGCTGAGGGAGCTGTGCGGGAGCTGTGTGGGAGGGCAGCGCCGTGTGTGTCGCTGAGGGAGCTGTGTGGGAGCTGCGCGGGAGCTGTGTGGGAGGGCAGAGCCGTGTGTGCCGCTGAGGCGGGAGCGGCGTGTCAGCCCCGCCCCGTGCCGAGCACGTCCGGGTCGGGCCGTACCGTGAGGGGAAGTGCTCGCGGCCCCGGCCCGGCCCGCCGTGAGGGAGGCAGGGAGGCAGCCCCGGCGCGGGCACCGGCAGCGCAGTTCTGTATGTATCGCGAGGCTCCATCGAGATCCCGCTCCGGGACACCGACGAGGCGAGTGGGGCGCTGGGAGGTGGCGGGGAGCGGGAGGAAGGGCGGCCCGTGCCCCGGAGCGCAGCCCCGGCGCCGGGGGCAACGTCGCGCCTTTCACCGCCGTGTCTCTTGCGAAATTCTCCCCATGGCTGGTTCTGTCCGAGTTTTCTGCCCGAGTCTTCTGTCCGATTTCTGTCCGCGTGTTCTGTCGGATTTTTCTGTCCTGTTTTCCCGGCCGCGCTGTTTGTAAACAGCCCGGTGCCCCTCAGTGGGCAGGGCAGCGGGGCCCTGGGTTAATTCAGCGTGGATCTAACACTTCCCTAACTTTTCTTTATTTAAGGAAGACTGTCACAAGCCGAGATTAAAAAGATTTAAGAGAAGTGTTGGCAGATTTGCAGGGTGTTGTGAAGTTTGAAGTTAAATCATTCCATAGCAGATAATTAATATTGTAGCAAAGTAATGTATTGAAACATACTGCTTACAGGTTGAAGAATATTCTCTGGGAACATCTGTAGCCATACTCTTCTCATACATATATATATATATATCTGTATGTATATATGAGTATGTATATGTATATATGTGTGTGTGTGTGTATATATATATACACATATATGCACATATATAAAAAATACACACATACCATGCATATATATATATATACACACACACTTACATATCAGGAAACAGGTTTCCATATGACTGCTGAGTTTTTAAGTCTCACAAAGGTACTTTATGGATTTTACGTGTTGGAAGGCTTTTTCTTCTCTGACACAAATTTCTGTCTGAGGTGTTGACATGGATAGTTGATCATGGTGCTGCATGGATCCCTAAGTTCTGCATTAATCACTAAAGATTGTTATAAAATACTCCTCCCTTCCTCTGCTGTTTTTTTTTTATTTCCATTTTTTTTCTGAGTTGGTAATACCTGTTTCTCATTAATAGATAGTTTGTGGATGAAGGTTGCCCAAATTTAAAAACATCATTATCTGTTCAAACAGGAGGTTTAGGCAAAACTAAAATTAACAATAGTAGCAGAAATATTTTTGTTGGGACTCTAGAGTCTTGCCCAGGCAAAACTGTAAACCCTTATGAACTGGATGGCTCTAATTCAGCCTAGAGAGAAAGAATCCCTGCATTGGTAATCAGGGTACAAGCCTGGGTACAACAGCTGCACCTCTTCATAGATGACTAATGTTAAAGGTAGCATGACTGAGTAGCAGGGGAACTAACAGCCAGTTAAATCATGTTCCCAAATATCCCACCTGGATAGCATCTGTTCCTTTTTCCTCATTTTTTGCATAGGAAGATAATTTTGTAAAGCAATGCTTGCACAATGAGAGGTTGTTGATGTCATTTACTGATGATTACTGCAGTTGTGAATATTCAGAAATTTAGTCGTTTCAGTAGTCTTGGACATTAAGAAGACTTTATAAAATTTCAGAACTCTGAGATAAGTCTTAGGTATTGATTCTCTGACATCTGATGACTTGGTAGATTTTGACTCTGTCCTAGGTCTTTTTATTACCTACAGGAAAAGTTTTAGAAATTCACCAGTGTGCAGTCAAGTTGGTTATTAGCTGAACTGTAAAAATTCTGAGCCTGATGTCCATAGTGAAATAAGCTGAGTTAGGATCTCTGCTTGTTCTCCCTGACTGGTATTCCAAACATTGGGTTGTCTTTTCTCTGACATTTCTGAGAGGCCATTGCTTTTGTCTTGTACAGAATACAATACATTATCTCTTCTTTCTTTGTCCATAACTTTGTTTAAACACAAGTAATTTTTTACGTTTTGTGCTCTGAAATGCCCAGTTTCCTTTGAGCTCAGTGATAGAAAAATGTTGTTAATGCTTTGTGAAAAGATTATCTGTATTGTTTGGTTCTAGGTTATCGAGCTTGACTTTGATCAGTTGCCCGAGGGTGATGAAGTTATAAGTATACTGAAACAGGAGCACACCCAGCTGCACATATGGATTGCCTTAGCGGTTAGTATATATACAAATGGTATAGTTAAATATTTATGGTCACATAAGTGAATAATAATTTCCACTTCTTTACTTTTATGGCCAGTGATAACTGAATTCTGAACAGGAATTTAGTGGGATCATCCAGTCATTGATTCTAGGCCAGATATTTCTGACTTGACATATGCATATTAAGATCTTAATTTCATCTCTTTTTCATGAAATGGTGCTGCTCGAGACTTGCTTTCTAAGTTGTTTTGGTTTTTCCCTCAGTCCATAGTTTTCCTGGTTTATGCCTTTGGTTATGCACTTAATAAAGAAGGAGGGGGCGGTATCTGTACTATGCAAAGTATGGTGAAATGTGCAAAAAGACAAAGAGGTTCAGAGGAAAACCAGCTGGATCTTTACTTAAAAGTAGTCTAAAACTTTGTGTTTGAGGGTGGTGAGGCACTGGCACAGGTTGCCCAGAGCAGCTGTGGATGCCCCATCCTTGGAAGTGTCCAAGGCCAGGTTGGATAGAGCTCTGAGCAACCTGGTCTGGTGAAAGATACCCCTTCCCACGGTGGTGGGGTTGAAAGTAGATGATCCTTAAGATCCCTTCCAACCCAACACATTCTATGATGCTATGACAGAAAAACATGTGGCGTTATCAGAGTGCCTTTTTCTGATTATCCCTGCATTTATATCTCTTTTACCCTGACATACTGGGGAAAAAAGCCTGTGTGACACCTAAAGCATCTACTTGGTACATGCTTGCTTGGGGTAGTGTTGTCTGTTATAAAACTGTGTGTTTTGTAGCTGGAATACTACAAGCAAGGGAAGACAGAGGACTTTGTGAAGCTGCTGGAAGCTGCACGCATAGATGGCAACTTGGACTACAGAGACCACGAAAAGGATCAGATGACATGTCTGGACACTCTGGCAGCGTACTATGTACAGCAGGCTCGGAAGGAGAAGAACAAAGACAACAAGAAGGAACTCATCACACAGGCTACCTTGCTGTACACCATGGCTGACAAAATCATTATGTACGATCAGGTAAAACCAAAATCTGTAAAAATCCACATTCATAAATTATTTATTGTAAAGAAAGCAAATATTCA
Source organism: Sakesphorus luctuosus (assembly GCA_013396695.1). Classification (NCBI taxonomy): domain Eukaryota; kingdom Metazoa; phylum Chordata; class Aves; order Passeriformes; family Thamnophilidae; genus Sakesphorus; species Sakesphorus luctuosus. Next base: position 14,126 of record VWZD01013048.1, read on the forward strand.
TTCAATAAAAAGGGAAGATAGGAACTGTTCAGGCTTTAAAGTCTTAGTTTAGTGCCTGTAAGCAAAACTTGTGAGTGTCTAAAATGTGTGTGGTGCCACCAGGAATGATTACCCTGCTACACCTGATAGAAAGTCAACTTTTGGAGTTTGGAAAAGATGAATTGATTGTTACTCTCTTCTTGGTAATATGTGAACTTCAGAATGGATGATCCAGACCATTTTGTTTTATTTTTCTCCTGATGTAAGAGAAATAAATTAATCATAGAAAGCATTTATAGTGTAGCTGTTTAATCTTTCTTGTAGTCCAAACTTCATGTTTTACAAATATAAATGTATCAATTTTTTTCTCTTGTTTAGAATCACTTATTGGGAAGAGCCTGCTTTTGTCTGCTTGAAGGTGATAAGATGGACCAGGCTGATGCACAGTTCCACTTTGTGCTCAACCAGTCTCCAAATAATATTCCTGCCCTTCTCGGTATGAGTTCATGGGTATTTGTAAAGACCTGGTCTTTGGAGTTGAGTTGTGAAATTAACTGCTTGCTTAAGAGGGTGCATATGGGAATAGAAAGATGTGATCAAGAGGTGTCCAGAAACACATGACAGAGACTACTTTAAACCTGGGAAGTATGCATAGGTGGAAGAGCTAGAAAAGACTTTTCTTCCCAGATGATGCCAGTGAAGCTGTTGACTTTGTCAAAGGCAAAGGCACCACTGGTGAGGAGTCAGTGGGCTGTAACACTTGTAATTTAAGTTGTACACTACTCTTAGTGTCTTTTCTCTGGATCAGGAAGGAATTAAGTTTCTGCAAAAAAACATTCAAATGTAAATTAATGTGTTCCCATGTTTGATTTTTTTCATATACTTGACATCATTAAGGATAATAAAAGCTGTAGTTGTCTGAATTTTTGCTAGTTTTTAACTATAACTTTTTAAAAATTGGCACATCACAAGTTTACCAACAACTAGATGAGCTTCTGATTTATAACTGCTTTGTTTTTATTTCTGATTCATTTGTAACAGGTAAAGCATGCATTTCTTTCAACAAGAAAGATTATAGAGGAGCCCTTGCCTACTACAAGAAAGCACTGCGTACCAATCCAGGTTGTCCAGGTAAGGCAGAAAGTATTTCCTACTGAAAATATTTTCTTTGCTTGCAAACTGACTCAGGTCTTCCTAATTCAAAGGGCATTTTTGTGGTCAATATCTGTCAGAAGGACCCTGACTCTCATTATAGAGGAGTTCAGGTGTTCATGGACGTGAAGTCTTTCTTAGCTGTTGGAGAAGGAAATTGTGTTTAGGAAAAATACTACTCTTTTTTCTAAGTATTACCTTGTAAAGAGGCATAATTAAAATGAGAAGTTGCATGTAAGAGAAATTGAAGTTGTATGGGGAGGGAGGGAACTGTTCAAGACTCTTGCAGAATTTATCTGTCTGTGAGCTCCTTGGAATAAGGATTCAAAAATGATGTATCAATAATGAAACAAGACATGAAAAGTAGAATTCTATCTTTAGTGCACAATGTGTGTTTTTCTGGTGGTGTATTTTCCTTATGGGGCAGTCCCGTGGTGTAGTGGAGAGCACTCTGGTCTCCGACTTCCAAGGTCGCGAGTTCGAGTCTCAGTATGGACCGTCCCCCCAGCAGTTCAATGCCTCCCTGCCATCCGATCCCATCAGATCTTGGATGGATGCTCAGCAGGGTCAGCCCCGGTTAGTACTGAGTGCTGTAGACAGTCCTAAGGACCTCAGTGTCACTGTCCAAGCTTGCTCGACCGTGGCAAATGAACCTCAGGACTTAAACGGTGGGGCCAGTTCTGCGCACGCTGTGCCTCACCTAAAAAATCCACTGCGCAGGCTCGGAGGGCACACGTAGGGTGAGACCTTCCCAAATCTTCGTTCGTGAAGATTGGCCATTATTATTATTTTCCTTATGCAAAGGGAAAGCAATAGGTAGCAGCTGTAAAAGTGACACATGTGATTTAGGTACATTAGTTCAAGGTATTTACATTAGGAATGTGAATACACGAAAGTCTCTTGAGACATATGCTGTACTTTGCCATCACCTTTCTTGGTAAGGGTTTGTTACCACGTCAATGTGTGTTCTGTGGTCTGCTTTAGCATAACAATCATTGCTGCAAAAGTGTATTTAGAAATGCAAGCCCTAGTTTTCAACACACAACTTTTCCTGTGCTCCCCTTTTCCACACAGAGATTTGAAATTGCTTTTCTTATATGTCTGTGTATTCTCCAATCACAAGCAGTCTGAAAGGGCAGTATGATGTGAATTTTCTGTATTAGTCCATCTGTACGTGGTCATGGAAGTTAGAGGGTGACAAACAGCATTTTTGTTAGCAGTGATGCAGTTGGTCATCTGGGGAGAACTGTCAGCTAACTTGTTATTTGTGTTTTCTGAAAGCCTGCTGATCTTGAGTGAACTTAACCTGTCTAAGGAATCACCAGCTTTTTCATCTGGCAAATTTATAATGCTTTTCTCTACTGTTTTTAATACATTTCCATGCAAGTAGTTTTTTATTTCCTTTAGTATCTAAGTCTGTGGTTGATACACCAGTGTCCTGGGGTGTATGAAGAAATAAAGTCTTACTAATATGTTCAAGTTAGTTTTGTGGCCAAGCATGAGAGGCTGCCTTTAAAAATTGCAAATAGTTGGACAGCTTTATAGGTTTTACAAATTCTGTTTTCACTTTGTTTGATGTCCAGATTGTAAAAAAAGTCATAAAGTTGAAACTTTGGGAGTCTTAATCTTGTTCCCTAGCCGAGGTTCGATTAGGAATGGGCCACTGCTTCGTGAAACTGAACAAGCTGGAAAAAGCTCGCTTGGCATTCAGCAGGGCCCTGGAGCTGAACTCCAAGTGTGTGGGGGCCTTGGTTGGACTGGCTGTTCTGGAACTCAATAATAAGGAGGTGGGTCTGACTTAGCAAAGTAAAATGGGTAAAATGTTGAAACCTAAACCAAGCAGGCTCTGGGGACACTGAACAGCAGGAACAGAAGGAAGGCTGTGAGGGTGTGAGTCAAATGTCAAAGGGCATCAAGACTAAGTCTTCTGGTTTTTGAAGTTTTTTTCATGGAAAGTCCTGCTCTGCTTTATTCCATACCTGTGTGGTGGCTTCATTTCCCATTTTCCACCTGTGTGCTGCAGGGAGAAAAGCTGCATTTACTTTTTTCTGTGAGCTCAGCATGGTTTTGTCAGAATTCCTGCCTCAGCCTAGCACTAAGAGTAGCTTTGAAGTTGCTAATAAGATACAGCTATTGAGTTGCTGCTGATACCTGTCCGTGTTTCATTTAGGCTGATTCCATCAAGAATGGTGTTCAACTCCTCTCTAGGGCTTACACAATAGACCCCAGTAATCCAATGGTGTTGAATCACTTGGCTAATCACTTCTTTTTCAAGAAGGTAAGAGATCTGTGACATTTCACAGTTAATACTTGCTAACCTCTGAACAGCAAGAGTTCAGTGTTAGATTCAATCTCATCTCAGTGGTGTGTGATAAAAAACTGTTAATCTAGATGGACAAGTGTAAAGTTTTTGACCTGAATTTTATATAAACCTTTCTCAAACCAAGAAAAGGTACACTTACTTTTTAAGTCAAGTTCATCTTTGTGTCCTGAAGGGTTTTTGGGCTTTTTCTGTTTGGGATTTTTTTTGGTTGGTTAGTTGGGTTTGGGTTGTTTGTTTTTACCCCCTCCCCACTCTTCCATGCTTTAAAGTATGAAATAGAGAAAAGAGCAGTAACAGCTAAAACTAAATATGTTATTGTTTAGTCAGTGCTGTCTCTAAAGCTTTGTTGTATTTTCCAGGTATCAATGCTTAAATAATAAATCACTTGACCATAAATAAAGTGAAAGCTATCAAATTTCACTTAACTTCCTATTTTTCAGGACTATGGTAAAGTACAACACTTGGCTCTTCATGCTTTCCATAATACAGAAGTGGAAGCAATGCAAGCAGAGAGCTGTTATCAACTGGCCAGGTCTTTCCATGTTCAGGTAGGGCAGTTTATAAAAGCCACCTTTGAGCTTACACTTAAAAAAAATCTGTGTTACAAAAGTTCGTACAAAGGTTACCTTTAAAAACACTAACTGTTCTTCATTTAATTCCTTTCAATTAGGAAGATTATGATCAAGCTTTCCAGTATTATTACCAGGCCACTCAGTTTGCCTCTTCTTCTTTTGTACTTCCATTTTTTGGATTGGGTCAAATGTACATTTATCGAGGGGACAAAGAGAATGCGTCACAATGCTTTGAAAAAGTTTTGAAAGCCTATCCTAACAACTATGAGACTATGAAAATCCTTGGATCTCTTTATGCAGCTTCAGAAGACCAGGAGAAACGGGATATTGCAAAGGTGAGCTTTGCTTCCTCCAGCACTGTACTTTTACGTGCAAGAGTAGAACTTGAAAATCAGACCTGAAATCAGAGTGTTCCTTAAGTTGAATAAAACTCGTGGTGAGTTGGCTGCAGATGTGGAATATTTCATTGTGTGCTGTCATGAGGGATTCTCCTGTCAGTGTAGAGCCAACACTTCTGGACTGAACTGAGACTCTATGGGCTCTAGCTAAAGCATGATAAGTCCTGGTCTCATCTTTGGTGTTGTGGTATTGGTACAGGTAGTACTTAGTACTAAAAGGGCAGAATTCTTCCTAAATATGTTAAAGTTCTCTGAAGATGCTAAGTTAGCTTGTGATTTCCTGAAGACAGGAAATTAGCTGGTGATTTCCAGAAAATGTTTCTTTTGGCTTATCTGGAAGGATGGTTATGCTTTTTTCAAATGAAAGGTGTTTAAAATCTAGTGTTGGGTAAATAAATGCAAAAAATATTAGGCATCACTTCTCCAGCTTCTCATGTTGGTGTAATAGTTTCTGCTTTTCTAAGACTTGAAGCATGTGTTCCATTCTACAGAAAAACAGAATAATGAAGGAAGGGGGTTTTTGTGACCAAATTGGGCAGCTGTTTAGGGTGTTTTCTTTTGCAGTATGTTTTATCTTTCTAGTGTTAAGGTTAATGCCTTCACTCTTTCTTTTGATTTTATTTCCATTTATTTAAACTGGTTGTGTCTTTACAAAGTGGCATAATTATTTTCTGCTGTTTTTCAGGGACATTTAAAGAAAGTCACAGAACAGTACCCTGATGATGTAGAGGCATGGATTGAACTAGCCCAGATTCTAGAACAGACAGATATACAGGTATTATTAATACACACTTAGTGATTTATATGTGTGCTTTTCATAAGAGCACGTAGAGCTCATTGTCTGATTTCCTTCATGCATTTTCCTTCTCTTTGCCAAGGGAGCCCTCTCAGCCTATGGAACAGCCACACGCATCCTGCAAGAGAAGGTACAGGCTGATGTGCCACCAGAGATACTGAATAATGTGGGTGCCCTGCACTTCAGGCTGGGAAACCTCGGAGAAGCAAAGGTATGCAATTACTCAAAGCTTGAATTGAGTTTCTTGCTCACCCAGAAGTTTTCCTCTAAGAAAAGTGTTTCACTCGTCTTTTCTTTTTATACTTCAGAAATACTTCTTGGCGTCTCTGGATCGTGCAAAAGCAGAAGCTGAGCATGATGAGCATTACTACAATGCTATCTCCGTAACAACGTCCTACAACCTTGCCAGACTCTATGAGGCCATGTGTGAATTTCATGAAGCAGAAAAGCTGTATAAAAACATCTTAAGAGAACATCCTAATTATGTTGATTGTAAGATACACTTGGTATTTTAGTTTCACAGTTGTCCTTGTAACACCAAAAATCTTCCTGTTTAGTGTTTTCTGGTCTCCTTATACCTATCTTCCCTTCTTTTCATGGGAGTTTTGGAGCCTGCTTACCTCTCTGCTATATACCCTACTGGTTTGTTTTTTATTTATTTTAAGGCTTGCATAATCCCTGTAGTCCAGTCTCCAGCTGTAAGCTTTCTAATTACTGGTAGATTATACTGTACTCCAAAAATCTAGAACAATTAGCTGCTCTAGACTTGCATGCCTTTGCCCACTTGCTCCCCAACCTCCACTAAAGCCATAGCACCTCAGCACCGGGGTGCAATTAAGGCCATTCACTTGATACACCCAGGCATTGCAACTCCACCAGTGCGGGTGGAAATAGACCCTTTGGAAGAATCACTTTATATGGGACCTTGCCCTTCCTCCAGGGAAGAAGGGCTGTTGGGGGTGTTAGCACAGCCTCTGTGGCACATCTGTTTTTTCTCCTCACTCTGCTCTTCCTCTTGCCCCAAGTAGCTGAGCTGGTTTGCCATGAGCTGCAGCACACAGAATGCCCAAACCTCATCTATAGCCTTTTCTCTGCTTGTTTTCCATTGTCACCTGCTGATACCCTTCCCAAAGCTTGTGAAGGTGGGAGAGCTATTGAAAGTGGAGGGAGGAGAACTATGTAACTGATGATCTTTCTTTCTTTGAGGTTTTTCAGTTGTCTTTAACTTACAAAATCAATTTAAACCATTTGCATTACTTTAACTGTTAGAAACCTGCAATTTCTGTATCACCATTGTGGATGAATGTTCCTCTTCTTGTGTTGTGTCTCATTTTGAACAGAATATGGAAAGTTGTCTTAGTGTTTACTGTCCTTAGCCTATTCAGAAAAAGATTGCTTTTGAAATGTTGAAATATTTTCTTGCTCAAGATGACTAACCTGTTCCCTGATTTTTATTTGCTATTTTTATTTTTAGGCTACCTGCGCTTGGGAGCTATGGCTAGGGATAAAGGAAATTTTTATGAGGCTTCTGATTGGTTCAAAGAGGCACTTCAGATAAATCAGGTTTGTAACCCTACAACTGTTTTAAGTGAAAACACTTGAATTACTTAGTTAACTTAAAATTTAATTTTTCTTTTGTTGTGTTTTTATTTGGTTCGTTCACATAAAGGAGAAGAAGAGAGAACTACCATAACCTGCTCTCTATGTGGATTGTTTGCTGTTTTGATTTTTAATATGGAATTCTGTTTAGGAAAAATAGCACTTTAGACTTGGGAAAATAATCTTACAAAGGAAAGCAGTGCTCTTGTAACTTACAGTGAATTTTTTTTAGGACCATCCGGATGCTTGGTCTCTGATTGGTAATCTTCATTTGGCTAAACAAGAGTGGGGTCCAGGACAGAAGAAATTTGAAAGGATATTGAAACAGCCCTCCACACAAAATGATACTTATTCCATGTTGGCTCTTGGTAATGTCTGGTTGCAAACTCTACATCAACCCACAAGAGACAGAGAAAAGGTAATGGGCATCTGTCTGCCCTGTCTGTGGGTTTTGTTTATGTATTTTTTGATGCTGTTAGCTATTCTGAGCCTTTTCTTGATGCCTGTTTGTCATCTTATAGGCCATGAAACTTCTCAGTAGATCTTATAATTCCCCATTATAAAAGTAAGCAATCAATTGGGGCATTTCTTTCTGCAGGAGAAACGTCATCAAGACCGTGCATTAGCGATCTACAAGCAAGTGCTCAGAAATGATCCAAAGAATTTGTATGCTGCTAATGGCATAGGTGAATATTAGATTCTAGTTTTCCTTCAGATGTGATAATATTCTTATGTTTCATGCTTTAGTATATGATTGGTTTTTGGGGGCCTGAGCACTGTGTACTGGAGCACAGGAAATGGCAGCTATGCCAGTTTTTGATGGGGAGCTGTATTCAGGCCGTATTTAATTTTCTTTGGTAGGAGTACATAGTACATGAACCTGGAAGCTTACACTGTATGTATTACTTTCCTCTTAGGAGCTGTCCTGGCACATAAAGGATATTTCCGTGAAGCTCGTGATGTGTTTGCCCAAGTGAGAGAGGCAACAGCAGATATCAGTGATGTGTGGCTGAATTTGGCACATATCTATGTGGAGCAGAAACAGTACATCAGTGCTGTGCAGATGGTAACATCTCCAAATTGAACTATGTAATCCATTGGGTTAGATGAGTTCTGGATGTTTCTCTGTTGACATGGATGCTGCAAAAGTTTCTCGTCAAAATATTAACAAGTTCCAGGTCTATTCCTAGCATGGTGTTGGCTGTCAAGTCTAGATTTAAAAGCAAACTGCCAAATGTAGGTAAGGGGTAGCAAAGCACCTACCAACTTTACACTGTTTCTTTTTTTTTGGTAGCAGAGTTAAAACATAATTGAGAATTTTGGTTTTGGAATTATTAGTCAGAGGTTCACTCAGGGTATTTACTGTGTGTAATTTACATTCAGATGTTACTGAAGTAAGTAAATACAGTTCCTATTTTTGTTCTTGCCAGTGATTGCATGAAGAACAGTCAGAGCTGTCTGAAAAGCTGACTGTGCCATAATTTCTTTCACTGCTGTTAACAACACAAGGTAGTTCATGCTGGAAGAAATCTGTTGAGGTCACCTAGTCTGACCTGCTCAAGCAAGCAGACTTTCAAGTATCAACCTATTCTCGCTAAATTGACTCAATTAGTTGATCAAAAGCATACAAGTAAGCTTAAAAAAACCCCAGCTTAAAAAATTCTGTTGGATAGAACAGAAGCTCAGAACAAACTTTTACATCATTAAGACTGAGTCCACTTTGAGGCTTGAAAGTACTTAATTCAGGGCTATTCTGAAGCTTTTTGTGATACTTAATAAGGAAGCATTCCTGGGCCTTTCATACCTGATCAGGACCTCAGTAGTCCTTATCCTCCAGTGAACTGCTGTTAACAGGCTTGAACATGTTAACAAGCTGGTGAACATGACCACGTTTATTCTGTTGTGTTTGATTTGGGTGTCTTGTTCTTTTAACATTTTGTCTATTTTTATTGACAAAAAGCTTAATGGAAACCTAATTTTAGCATTTGTTTAGCAGTGAATTACAGTGGGAAATTGGGTCTCACTTTCAGCTTTTGATTTGAGAGAAAAAAGTATTTCACTCATTTGCTAATATATTTAAGAAAAGGTGTTATTAGGAATGTGTTTATTTGCTGAGGGCTGTTATTGTTCTCCGAGTTCTGCTCTGAAACACATGATACTGGACTCAAAGGGAGACAAACTGAATTTAGTAACCTAGCTTACTGCAGCCATGACAATTACCCCAGTGAATTCTCCACCCTAAAGCATAAAAATCCAAAGCAGACTTAAGCTAAGTACAAATTCTTTGATGCTAAAAGTGAGTGAAAACTGGGCACTTGTAACATAGTGGGATCCAAGAGTTGCCACTTCAGGCACTACAGTTCAGGGCAGTTTCTGTATCTGAGCTGGAAATAAAACTTTGTATTTCTTATTATTTTGGAGGTTTAAAAAGGCTGAATGATTGCTTGAGAAAAGTATATGTCAAATAGAAGGTGCTCATTACTGAAAAGAATAAGTTTGGTAACTGTTTGAACCTTTAATTCTAGACACACAAAACCTATAGTAACAAGTCCTGTTCCACACTTGAACACTTTATTCATGGCATGCCATGAATATCCCATGGCATGCCAAGTTCCTCAGCTATGTGGGCAGAACAAATTTAATGTTAAATTATCCGAAACTTATGGATTTTTTAAAAAATAATTGCATCAGGTATTATCATATATTAGATATAATGCAAGTTGTAAAATATCTCATATGAATAGAGAAAACAGATCTTTTATTCCCTTCTTCATCCTGTGGAGATTATTTGAGTGGTCTTAAAATGAGCTGCATTAGTTGGACTTTATTGCAATAGATGGCACTTGCATAGTATTCTTTTGTATTTTAAGACCTACAGAGTCTCCTGGGCTGCTGCCACTTTCTAGAAAATACAGGTACTTGCTGTGGAATAGGAGAAGTAATTCTTTTTACAAATAGAGGCATTTTCTGGAGTTAGCTAATCAAAGTAACAGACCACTGGTAACAGACCACTGTCATCTCTTATGCTGACTTCTTTTCTTCCATTTCAGTATGAAAACTGCCTCAGAAAGTTCTATAAGCATCAAAATACTGAAGTACTGTTATATTTGGCCAGGGCTCTCTTCAAATGTGGCAAATTACAGGAATGCAAACAAACTTTGCTAAAGGTATGGATGTAGAACATCATGTGTCTCAGAATGAATTACTGTAAGTTGCTGTGTTTGTGTCTCTTTAAATTTGGTGCTCTGGGATTGAAGTGTTGGTGCTTATTCTCTGTCATTTCAGTCCACCTCTGTATCACATTGTAGCTTATCTGTATGTGCTTCTTTGCAGGCCAGGCACGTAGCACCAAGTGATACAGTCCTTATGTTTAATGTGGCTTTGGTGCTACAAAGACTGGCTACCTCGGTCCTGAAAGATGAGAAGAGCAACCTGAAGGAAGTGCTTAATGCTGTGAAAGAGCTGGAGCTCGCCCATAGGTAAAGGTCATTTATTTCTAATCACTATAATCTGTTTTGTTAATCTGGTTGGAAGAGCAATCATCTATGAAGCCCTGTGTGTAATTCCAGCATTTCTAGCAGGAAATTCAAAAGATTGGGCCAGTCAAAACTATGCATTCAGACTTTGCTCCAGAGCCTGTTTTGTTTGACCAGGTGCCAATATATATTTCTCAATAGGTTTTGTTGTTGCTGTGACCAAGATGCCCTTCTTCCTGGAAATGCACAGTTGAGAAAAATGTTGAAAACTATTCTATGACTGTAGTACTTTTTTATGACTTCTTTCAAAGCCTACTATAAGGCTTAAAATCAAATCTGTTTATATCGTTTAAGCCTGGTTAATGCCTGACAGTCCCTGAAAACTAACTTTGCCCTCCTGTTGGCAAGTAAAGACTAAGTACTGTCATGGTTCAAGAACAAAAGCAATTTTTTAAGTGCATTTGAGATACTTTAGTTCTCTCTAAAAAAATTTGGGCAAATACCAGTGTGATTAATCTGATCCAGTTGTCACCATCCTTGAACAGAGCTTTCCACCATTTGTTGTGCTCCCAGGTGTTGGTGTAACTGGTGCATGCTTTGTGCATTCCCAGCTCTGCTTTTATGTCAAGGATACAAATGCTAACTTCAATTTAGTGAGAAGCTTGCTATGTATTGCCCTGAAGTTGCATGGATTTATTTTTACCTATTAACTAAACCTTTGTGGAAAACACTGTCCGTAGGCTAAAACTTGACCAAGGAATTATTTTATTCACATGCGCAAGAAATTGAGTTCAGTCTAGCACAAAATACTTAATTTGAAATGTCTCTGAGGGTATATGGGGAGAAACTGCGGCAATCTTGAAAGGTAAAAAGTTATTTTCCTGTAAACGAATTGGAGAAACTTCTCCAAGCAGTGGTCCTCTCAGCTTACCAATCTGCTCAGGAGTTTGTTGTGTTTGCAAGGGCCTGGCCACTCGGTCAAGGGGGCTGTTCTGAAATTATTTTTAAAAAATAATTTTGCCTTCCTTTTCTTATGCTGAATTCAAGCATGTAAACTGTGACAGATAAGGAATAAATCTAATGGGGTCAGCAATGTATTTATTGGTAGGAGCCAGTGAGGACTCTCCTTAGAATTTTTCCTCTCTCGAGTTCTTTTTAAGGGTTTTGAATTTGGAGAACTTTGAATGAACTTTTTATCTGTTGTCTTTATAGGGGCTGGCACAGAGAAAATTAGTGAGGTTTCCTCATCTATTGAGTTCTACAGCTTTGTAGTTCAGGAATAAATGCCTTTGGTTTAAGGCAGAATAGCAATAAATATGTAAGTTATGCCATATTTACTAAGTTTTATTTGTTGTTTTTCTTCCTCCAGGTACTTCAGTTACTTGAGTAAAGTGGGTGATAAGATGAGATTTGACTTGGCACTTGCTGCTACAGAAGCCAGGTAAAAAAAAACCAAACCAAATCCACAAACAAATCCTCCATTCAAATACAAAGTAGGATATTTTTGCTCTGTTTTTTATTATTAAAACTAGATTTCAAATTTCAGCTGACAGTTTCTGAGAACAGTAGAAGTACAAGTGCAGGGGAACTCCCCATTACTGTTTCATTCTTTTCCTGTCTTTGCTTCCCAGCATTTTTATGTAGTCTAAAACTCAACATGTGATGTCTGCCATTAGCTGGAGCCTGCAAGCTTTAGGTGTTTCAATGGCAGATTTTCCATCATTGAGTGCAGTGACATTTATTTAAACATCCGTACCTCTCTCTGTTTTGACTCTGAATATAATAATCTTAACAACAGGTTTCCTTTCATGGGGACTTTTTGAGGTAGTTTATGGGTGAATAGTGTGGGTCATGGAACGGTTTAGTTTTGCAGAGTCTAGTCTGCTAACTTTAGCTCAGGAGTAATGAGCTTGTACACAAGCCTATCCAAACTGGTCTCCTTGTAAGCTTTTTTCTTAGCTTTTCACTCAGTGTGACCTGTGTTCCATTTATTGCACGTTCTTGTAAGGCCTCCATAACCTTATACAAATGACACCTGTTGGGCATTGTGCACTGTGCATCTGAAATGGGATCATTAAAGAAAGCACTTTGTGCAGAGGAGAAAGGTTCAGTATTGAAAGAAATACTTTAATGTTGGCTGAGAGGGTATTGAAAGCACCTTGCTTTAATGTTTCATGCAACTTGAACACTTTATGCAGCCTTAACTCTTACACAATTAGGCTTTTCAAACATGAATTTTGACCTACCGTTTTTATTAGGTTTGTTAGGATGTTGTGAATAAATACAGCTTCTTACTAACCATACTTCTGAAGCTGTCCAGATTAGCTGGAATGATTCCTTTTATGTTCATGTGTGGGTTTTCTGTATGTGAATGGGCTAAATCTTGAGTGTGAAGCAATATATTCTGAAATCATATATTGCAAGATGGATTCGCTTACTAGAAAGTGCTTTAATTTAGTCAAAAATCTGCACTACTCTTCTTTGTGCTATTTCAAGTAGCTTTTTATAATATACTGGGGACGTGAAGGTAGTGTTGTGGTGGATGCCCCTTACAAAACCAGTTCTTCCCGTAGTGTTTCCCACCTTGCCTTACCTGAGACCCTTGCATGTTACAGGCAGTGCTCTGACTTGCTGAGCCAGGCCCAGTACCACGTGGCTCGGGCGCGCAAGCAGGATGAAGAGGAGAGGGAGCTGCGTGCCAAGCAAGAGCAGGAGAAGGAGCTGCTTCGCCAAAAACTGCTTAAAGAACAGGTTTTTATCCTGCTAAATCCTGTATATTACATTTGTTTAAGTATACTTAGTGTTTGAAAAGCATACATGTTAGCAATATGTATCCATCTGTTGCTCTGGGGCGGTACTTAATAGATATTTTTCTTAGTCATAGTAACTGCTAGCAGAAAAGATTGTTAACAGGAGATACTCGCTCTTTTCTTCCCCATAGCCACAGAAACAGATTTGTAGTTCTACAATGAAATAAAATAGGTGTGCCAGAAATTTTGCCATCAAATTTCTGTACTGGCAGGCTGGATGAGGAAGCACTTGGTGCAACAGCCCTTTTGGACTTGGGCCTCCTCTAGCATAGGCTTGTAGAAATGGTGGTTTTTTTTGGCCATGTGGACCTTCTGCTGTGACATAGACTGTCAGAAAGCAATTTTTCAGTTTCTTGACAGCAAATGATTTATAGGCCTGGGATTACGATCACCACAATGCTGCAAATACAATAGTAATGGTTGGTTTTCTCGATGTTTCAGGAAGAGAAGCGCCTAAGAGAAAAAGAAGAACAGAAGAAACTTCTAGAACAAAGAGCTCAATATGTGGAGAAAACCAAGAATATTCTGATGTTCACTGGTGAAGTAGAAGGGTCAAAGGAGAAAAAACGTGGTGGCGGTGGAGGCAGGGTAGAACAGATTTTTTTATCTCTTTTTTTTTATTATTTTTTGAATTAAATCTCCTTCATTTTCCCCTTTTGACATGTGGTCTCTTACAGGAGCACAGGTTTTTAATTTCAAGCTTCTAGGCTCCACTGAGTGAAACTGCACAAGTTTAATACTAAAATGTAAAAATTGGAAGCTAATACTTGAAAGTTCTGAGCATGATGGCATCACTAAAGTCTGATCATTTCAGTTGTTAAAATAGCAGATTATTTTATTATGTTCAAATTTGGGTTGAGTTTCTAAATGATACCAGCCTTGTTGCAGCTTTCCCATAATCTCCAGGTCTGTGTTTTCATATCTTTCAAAACCTGTTCAGGTGAAGTTGCCATTTTGAATTGTTTTCTGGTAGGTTTGTAACTGGAAGGCGAATAATAGGTTGTGTGTGTGTGTTTATTACAGCGTTCCAAAAAAGGAGCAGGGGAGTTTGATGAGTTCGTCAATGATGACAGTGATGAAGATCTGCCCATATCTAGAAAGAAAAAGAAGAGGAAGGGCAGTGGCAGTGAACAAGATGGGGAAGAAGAGGAAGGGGAGAGAAAGAAGAAGAAGAGGAGGAGGTAGCTAATACTTTACTATTAGACTTCCCTGAGAAACAGTATGGCTTTTAAGTATATTCTCCTGCAGTCTTTCATACCAGTTAAAAAATGAACTGTTGTCAAGAGGTTACGTGATTAATTTTAATTTACACATACACATTACAAAACTTAAACAGCTGCTCTGCAAAAGAAGTACGAGTTAACACTTGATAAACTGGACGTTTCTTGAGACCAATATTTTTTAATGTTTTAAGGTTTTTTTGCAATGTTATGCTTTTTGTCACATAAAATGTGTTTCTGCTTAAGGCCCCAGAAGGCAGATGAAGGGAGTGATGATGAAGAACATGAAAATGGCCCACGACCTAAAAAACGACGTCCTCCCAAAGCAGAGAAGAAGAAAGCTGTAAGTCAAACCCTAAATAGCTGCGTCGCTTTCTAAATAGGCATTTAGAGTTCAGCATTACCCTAGTCAAGAGAGTGTCTTGGGCTGAGCTGGCAAAATGCCAACTGCCCAAGTACAGAGAAAAAAAGTTCTTCCTCCCCCCAACCAGCCAAAGGGAGAAAGAAGAGGGAGAGGGAAAAAAAAACTTAAACCAGGTTTGTGCTGAAACTTACTACATGTATTTATACAGAAAAGAGAAAATTAAAAAAAAACAACTACGATTTAACACACTCTTACACAAGTTGTATATAACAAGAAATAACCTCCCACTCCCCAATTAATACGAAGTATGTTACTCTAAATTCATAAGCACTCTAAAAGACACCTAGCAAGAAACAGAAAGAGTAACAACAAAATATTTCTACTTCCCTGAACTTAAACAAAAGGCAAGGAGTGGCAATAGTAGGAGCGAGGCCTAACAGGGCATCATACCTACAGCACATCTTCCCTTCACCTCAGCCATGGTGGAACTGAACTAAGCCACACCCACACACTGGATTTTACTGCTACTGAGATGATGTAAGATGGTGTGGAATACAAAATCATTGGCTAGAAGAGGTCAGCTGTCAGCTAGCCCAGCCCAGCTCAAGGCAGCTGACAATTTCAGGCCCAAATCTGAGTTTTAAAGCCTAAATTTAGGCCTACCTGGCTAAACCCATAACAGAGAGATTATTAATGTTGAACATTCCAGCAAAGCTTCTTGAAGCCAGCTGCCTTTGAGCATAATTTTATCCCCCTCCCCTATTGCTACTGCTGCTTCAAGGATGTGAAGGGTATTTCCAAAGCTGTCTAGAATTTAAGTGATAGTAAATGGAAGTTTTTTTAAAAAGCGTGCCTGGTTTTGTGAATGTGTTTCTACATTTGGGTCCTGCACTTTAACCAGCCACATGAACAAGCTTTGTTTTCCCCTGTACAGCCCAAACCAGAGCGTCTGCCTCCTTCAATGAAAGGAAAGATCAAATCAAAAGCCATCATTTCATCAAGTGATGATTCTTCTGATGAGGATAAACTCAAGATTGCTGATGATGGGTAAGAACCTTAATTAACTTCGTATGAGTTTAAAGTTTCTATGCATACCTGGAAGAGAAAATGCAGTGTTAATAATAATGAGATAACACAGAGATAATGAGAAGTCTTTCTTTGTATTCACTTCCCATTGCAGATTAATTTATCTTATTCTTCTAACACTGGCATTACTGAAATCCTGCTGTCTCATTTTAATTTTAAGCTAAGGATAGCACCTTATAGCACCTTTTAATACCTTTTTTTCTCTGTTTTTCCCTACAGACACACTAGAAATAGCAACAGTGATTCAGATGACGGGGAGCAGCAGCACAGCAAACGCATTGTTTCTGACAGTGATTCTGACCACAGGAACAAGTCTGGCAGTGAGGCAGGGAGCCCGAGGAGAGCCAGTGTCCATGCCTCGGAGGAAGAGTCTGACAGCGACAGGTCGGCCAGGAAGCGGAGGCAGTCGGAGTCGGAGCAGTCTGACAACGAGTCTGTGCAGTCAGGGAGGAGTCGCGGCTCCGGCGGCTCTGAAAATGAGTCTCGCCCGGCGTCTCGCAGTGCTGAGTCTGACAGGGAGTCTGAGAGGGGTTCTGACAACGAGGGTTCTGGCAGAGCTTCTGGTAACGAGTCTGAACCAGAGGGGTCCAATGATGAGGGCTCTGAAGGTGGTTCGGATGACAGTGATTAGATCTAAATTACAGACCATCTTTTAAAAACATTCTTGTAAATATATTTTGGTTATAGGGAATATGCAATTTTTATATTTGAAAACTGTGATTTAAAAAACCCTTCATGTTTTAGTAAACTGTTGTGAGACCTTCCTGTGATTCTTTCTATTAGTTACTAATGGATTTTTCTCTAAGCTGGCTATGGTGTATTCTTAATTTGAAACTGCTGTAGATGCACAGAGTCCCTGTCCTATAGTCAGCATGCCAAGGATGGAATGCATGTAAAAACTATGGAGCATAAAATCTCTTTGGGTGGCTCAGTGTGGCTAAAACTGTGTTCTCTGCCTAGACATGCATAGGTGGATCTTAAAATCCTACCAGATGGGACAAAGAGCTGTGGATATTTATCTTTTTTCCTCATTCTGAGTAAAGGTCAGTCAGGAGGTTTTTCTTACTTTCTATGGAGAATAAATGTGCCACGAATGCAACTTTTTATGTTTCCAAGTGTTTGTTCTTTTGCTTTTGTTTTTGTGTTAAATCAGCTGAAAAGATCTTAAATTTTATAAACTAGCAGTGCAGATGTAGATGAAATATTTAAATTGGCAGGTAAAAACATTTGAGAACTCTGTATTGCTTGAGAAAGGTAAAGCTACCACTGTCACAATAAACAGTTCTGCTTATTTGCTTGGAGTGATTTATTTTGCCCCTGTAAAGGTATAAGCAGAAACCGTGAAAATGTTAAATTTTACAGTGGAGTCTGTTTTGAGGAAGTGGTCTCAACTCTATTTTACTCAAGTACATGGCTTTTGGAATTAAGTAATTTCATATAATGTGTTCAGGAATAACAGTGAAAAATTGCTGTGCTGTAGACTGAAGTGAATCTGATTTCTCTCTGCCTTTCTGAAAAAAATCAGTATATTGTACCAGTCCAGAGAAATCTTTTTTTTTTCCATTGGTCATCAGGTGCTACGTTAAGCATTTGCTAAGACAAGATCATGTAGCTCTGGATAGTTCATTACTACCAGTTTTAAAAGACTATTTAGCCTAAACTATGGAGTTCTGGATTGTCACTACTGATAGTGTACTTGAAGCGCTAACTGAAAGTGAAGTTTCCCATGCTGCTATTTCTGGTGTGCTGTGAGCCTGAGCTGTTCTCGTTGTGTATGGGATTTTTCCTGTGTTTATGGGCTGTTGGTAACCATAGCAGACACACAGAGCAGTTGACATGTCTCTCTGTGTGGCTCAGTCTGCTATCAAGTTTCTATCTGTGGTCTTACCTAAACCTTACATGTTTGGGAACATTCAGAGTAGAAGAACAACTATCGTGTTTGTTGGATTAGAGCAAACTGAATCTTAGCTCGGTCTGCTTGTCACACAGTCACAGGGAAGATTTGTGACAGCCCAAGGCTGGAAGCTGGATAGCCTTGAGGGCATGCACATGAGGAGAATTTTGTGCCCTTGCAGGAAATGATTCTCCTATGGAGAGGATCATGACCCAGAGCCACAAGGGAGCAGTGGATAGATGAGGTGTTACACTTGGTGTCACGCTGCTTCATTTATAGAGCTCTCAGAACTGTGAGGAAATTGGTGCAACTAAGGAAAGCTAATACATGAGAGGTGAAATAAATGGAGCACTGTTCACAGTAGCAGGTATGAGAGCAGCCAGCTTTTAACAATAGCAAGGAAAAGGATGTACAGCATTTGCTGTGGGATCTTAGAAACTTTTTCTGCCTCAAGTACGTCTCCACTCTCATAGTCTGTCCTTCTCATGAAAGTTCTGAAGGTCTTGTTTGGTGCTGGCTGCATAGAAGTGTATTTTCTGTAGGTAAAATTTAGCTCTAGGTGAAGTGCTGAGTGGGTCTTCAGGTCTAGCATCCAGCTGGAGAGAAATACTTTCAGGAAATGTAAAATTAATCAGGATTTTCATAGATCTCCTGTCTGAGGGGTATAAGTGCATTTTTTACCCTTTCCACATAAAGGATGTGTGTAAGAAGAGGTTATGACTTAACCTGGCTTGAACTGTGATACGCAAGAGGCCAATCAAAAGGGGACAGGGAGTGCTTTTGCTTTGCTATTCCTCTGCTTTTGCAGAGTGAAAGAGGAGAAAAAAACTCCAATCACCAAAAACCAGATGTCAGTCTTTCTTACCTCTTTCTTTTTATGAGGGTTAATGGGAGGATTAAGGTTATATAAAAAGTCACGTGTTGTTGTAGTTGGACAGAAAGCTGTGTTTCAGCTTAATTCATATTTTATAATGCTTGTTTTTTGAAAGTGCAGTGGTGGAATAGCATTGCTGTAATTCTCTCTTGGCAGCATTCCTTGCCTTCTGAAGTAGGTGTCTGGCTTGCAGCTATTAAATTCCTTTATTTATAGCAGTAATCTCTTGCAGGATAAAATACAGGGAGTTGGAAGTGTAACACTGCCTCTCTAGAGGAGTGTTTCTTCCTAGTTTCTGTTTTGCAGCCACAGTTACATGACAGGGATTGCATCCATGCAATCCACAGTTGCATGACTGTAGGAAGTGTTTCCTGTTGACCTCTGTTTCAGCTTAGGATATTGCTCTCCTCACATGTGAGCAGCACGTTCATTCCTGAAATTTATACATCTGGCTTTTCACAGAACACTTCACATGTAACTTAGAAAAATAATGGAATTTGTTGGGTTGGGTGTGGGTTTGGGGAGAGGGTTTGTTGAGGGGGTTTTTGGTTGGATGATTTTGAGTTTTTTTAATCCACCTATTCCAAGTTTTTCAGAAACTTTTCCAGGCTGGTAATTCATGGGAAGGAGTAGCTGTTGCTGCTGAATAACAAGCCATCTGAGTGCAAATGTGTTTGTGAATGTTCACTTCTGCTGACTCAACTCTGAAAACCACAGTGATCTACCCACCTAGAAACACGTGCAGGAATATATTGGAATGTGCTGCCAAGGAATGCTTTGGACAAGGCAAGACCGATGGTAGGAGCACAACAGCTAAAACTGTATCAGGTCTTTCGATAAGGAAGTGCCACTTTCTGGGAATAAGTTGCTTTCCACGTTAAATATTTCACTGTTTAGAGCAATCTTTGTTGTAGCAAGGCCTTTTCCTCCTGCACAGATTTAAACTTATATTGGGGGTTAATTAATACTATTGACATCTTCTATTAAAATTTGCAGGCTTTCTGGAACACGTTTTTCTTATTTTGCTCTTACAATGTAGTGCTTTTGTTTATTTGTTTTTAAAATGTTCTCTGATTACTCACTTGTTCAAGAGCAGTAGCTATCTTACAGTAAATGAATCTTGACTTCACAAGTTACCTGGAAAAATTCCTTCAGCTGGAGCTGAAGTCAGCAAGGACAAAGTCAATATCAGTGCAACTAACAAGCCAAGCTGACAAAATGGATGTGAAAAAGGGTATGTAATCAGATACTCATTATTCTTACAGCTAATAGTACTTACTACTCATAATGGTATTTTATTATTTAGCTAGATACTATAATTGCTCTATAGAAGAGGATTTGAATTGGAGACAATCTAAGGGAAAAACAAACATGAGAATACTTAGGAGAGAAATTCAAAGTAATTATTCTGAAAATGAGTAGTATTTCTATCCTGTCTGTGAATTTCAGTCTACATCTGCTCAAATTTACTAGGGTTTATACTGGAAATACTTGGAACTTCAGGATATTTTAGTCTTAGCAGCACCCATAGAAGGTACAGTTGTCTAGTCATGCAGCTTACAATGCCTTTTTTACCTTTGGTTCATAACTGCTGGAGTAATTAAGAATGCTCAATGTAGCTATGTTGTTCTTTGAATTAAGCTTATTTTATTGTCAGGGATAGACTTGTATCTCTGAGTTGTTCTTTTTCCCTTTTTCATTCTTCCTTTGGCCTTAGGCAAAAACTTTTCCTTTCTCTACACCTTCCATAGCTTGGGACTGGCTAACTATTTGGGCTGCAAACTGTCACACTGGCACCCTTGACTGAGTTTACTTTTCTCCTACAGCTCCACTTGAAATGATAAATACTAAAGAGTCCCTGTTGCTGCTTCTAAATATGTGCCATCCTTATCTTACACGTCCCTGTACCTGCCTGTGTGGAGGTGGCCCCATGTTGCTGTAGTGTTGACTGAGCTCCGTGAATTTGGCCCAGTAGCATACAAGGTTTCGTAGCTTCCCACCCATGGTGATTAAAATAGAAATACCCAGCTTTAGACAAAGAAACAGATTTCTGTTTGGCACCTGAGAGTGACTGTCACATGGCAGTAACTTCAGGGTTTTTTTCTGTTGCCTTGGAAGGCTCCAAGCAATGCTCTGGCTCTTAAAACATTTTTGTGTCCTTCAGAGTTCTTAGCAGATGAATCTGCTCTCTTAGGCTATGTAAATCTCATATGCTAATTGCAACAGCTAAAGCATTCTTGGACATTTTGAGGAATACCACGGGTCCACTGGTTTCTAGGGCCTCCTGTCAAAGGTGCAGTTGACTGGGTTTCACAGTGTATCTTCAGTGACAGATGTAGTCTGGAACATCTGGCTTAGACTGTTATGCTACTGCAGAAGTGACTTTCTGATTTAGGACACAGAGGTAGTAGTAGAGGTCTTTGCTAGCTGCTCATTCTGTTCCACTAGCACACAGGAGGTTGCAGTTTTAAGAAGCATCTCATGCAATGCCTTATTTCCTCTGTCTGGTTTGGCAAATCTATGCAGAGAAAACTGTTTCTAGAGTCTTCCCACCTTTGCACCTGAAGGCTCTGGCTATAGAGGCACTGCTGAACTAATGGACTGCTCTAAGCAGGGCTAATACTAATAAATATCAATCTTGCCTTGCACTGGTGACAGTTTACTACCGTTTTTGAAGATGCCTCAGAGAATATGAAACATCTCTTCATCCATCTCTAGTCTTTAAAGACAGGTAATTTTTTTTTCCAGCTTTCAACAGAGTTTGAACTGCTCTAAACAGGCTCTTCTGTCTGTTTGTGTTATGCTGTGCTAAATTATTCTAGTACATGTCTCATTCTCATGGGAATCTCTCTAAGCAAAAGGTAACATTCTTTTTTCATGTGGGAAGCTGTCCCAGACCAGCTGGAGAGGAAGAATTATTGTCCGCAGCTATTTTCTTGTACTAAAAAGGATAGAGGAATTAGCTCTCATTTGCGTTTGCAGTAACAAGACATATCTGTGCATGAATTTAAGTTGGTGACTTTAGTCAAAATGATCTTGACTTTCCAGGTCCATATGTTTTTAACCCCCGGCATATGTATTTCTGAATTTCATCAGGGGCATCCTTGTTGAGAACACTCACGCTTAGTGATGGACACTGTTCCTGGGGCACATTTGTCTGCTTTTGGTGATGCCTAACAGTGGGACTTGTTCACTCTCCCAATGAGCTGCAGGCTGGAATTTGTCTCAGTATCAGAGCTACTACTTCTAGTCAGATTTTTCCTCTTTCACATTATTATCAGTGAGAGCTGAGTCTATTAAATGTTTGCTGGTTAGACAGGAAAAGGCATTGCCCTGGATGGCCACCTGGGTGTGTGGGGCTGTCTGCCTGGTGCTCATGAAGACAAGTTCTTCTCATCTTCATGCAGCTGTTTTGATTTCTGTTCCCTGCAGCAGGGGAATGGGCATGTACTGCAGGAGTCTTAACCCGTAACTGTTGGAGTGTGCCTCGTTTCTGCAGCCTGGGCTATCCATGGCTTGTACAGGCATTAGCCAAGTTATGGCTATAGAGTGATTAGGTGTTGCCATTTAAACAGAATAGTATTACTGGAAGGGGCAAGGAGGGAAAAAAAAAAACTATGTGTCAGATTACTGCTTAAAATAGATATTATTTATGGTCTTGATCCTTAATTACTTGGGTCTCCATATTTCTAACTTGGATCTTCTACTTTGGTTTCCTTTTGCTCTGCACTCACCTCTTTTTGCAACTAAAGCTCCAAGAGACACTTTGCCCATGAGTGTTCAATTTCCACTGCCTTTAAACTCTGCTGGAAAAGGATATTTTTTTTCAGTGCCTGTGCAAAAAGTATCCATCTCTCTAACTACAAAACCAGAGAGTGGAGATTGTAACAATAAAATCAAGTGAAATATACGTTAAAATTAGAAAAAATGTAACACTAAACCCATAATCTAGAGACATAACAAACGTTCACACATGTGAGCAGTACTCCATGGTTGGTGCAGTTGCAGAGGTGCTTTCTTGTATAAGCTGCAGCATTATCAGTGGAGTTTTGTGCATTCCTAATGGAAAGTTTGAATGGAGCTGGAGGAGAAAAACATGCCTTGACTGCCTCTCTCAACTGCCGTGGTACATCTGCATCATGAATCCAAGTGGATTTGTCCAGTCCAGTCTGACTGTGCTGTAATCCTCAAAGAACCCAGGGCTCCCATCAGCTGGCTGCAGTACAAGCTGTAGGTAAGTGAAAGGTTGGTGGTATCTGTAATACTTACCTAGAAATGATTCTCAGTGATAGAGAACTGCAGGGTTGAAGTTTTCACCATCTTGGTCTGAATTGCCTACCAACAGCAGCAGTTGCCCTTGTGGTAGTTTTGGCTTTAGTTTCAGCTAGGCATCAATTCAGCAGGCCCAGAGGATGTGACATAGATCAGAAGGGACAAGCATCACCTGACTTAAGCAACCAAGGAGGTATTTCATATCATCTGACATCATCAAGAAGCATTAAGAAGTATAGAAAGAGAGGGAGGTGGAGCTTCTCTCTCTTTTTGCTCTTTGCCTTGGACCTGGGAAGACGCACTGCCTGCCTCTCCCGAGATTGGGCCTTGCTGCCATCCCAGCTCTGTTGTCTAGGGAGGTGAATATTTTTCTTGTTAATTTTTTCTCCTCTCTTGCTGGGAGTTTTCTCTGGAAGAGTTTTTGGGAGGTTTTCTGGGTTTGGATGGTTGGAATCTATATTATTATGTTGGACAACTCGGTGAAGTTGTTATTATTATTTCTTTTCACATTTGTATATATATGTGTTGTATCATATTCTGTTTAAATACTCTTTTCTTCTGTGTAAATATAAAAACCTTTCTATTTCACAGTTCCATTTCTAGGTTTTTTTCCTCCCTCCTGTTCTCTTGGTGAGAAGCTGGGGGGCTCTGACAGGCAATTGGGCACTTGGCATTTTGCCAAGCTAAACCAAAACAGCCCTCAAGTGTACTTTTGCAGAATGTCCTGTTGCTTTATTCCAGCTGATGGGATATTGTGTTCTTACTGTTCTTGTAGGTTTTTGTCTTTGATTTTTGGATTTAAGAAATGTGTAAGACAGTGTAGTAGACAAGGAGGTGGGTGAAGAGTTGGGATCCAAATCTTCATCAGTGTTGGGTTTCTGTGGCCAGGTTTTGTAGCGAGGGAGTCCAAGGGTGGCTTCTGTGAGAAGCTTCCAGAAGCTTCCCCATGTCCAGCAGAGCCAATGCCGGCTGACTCCAGGGTGGACCTGCTGCTGGCCAAGGCCAAGCCAGTCAGGAATGATGGTAACACCTCTGTAGTAACATATTTAAGAAGAGGAAAGAAAATTACTTGGCAGATGAAAATTGCAGCCAGAGAAGAGTGGAGTGAGAAGATGTGGACAACAATGCAGACACCCAGGCCAGTGCAGAAGGAGGGGCAGGAGCTGCTCCAGGCACCAGAGCTGGGGTTCCCCTGCAGCCCGTGGTGCAGCCCGTGGTGCAGCCCATGGTGCAGCAGCTGTGCCCATGGAGCACCACAGGGGTGCAGAGATCCACCTGCAGCCCAAGGAGGAGTCCACACTGGAGCAGGTGGGTGCTCAAAGGAGTCTGTGACCCCCTGGGAGGCCCATGCTGGAGCAGGGTCCTGGCAGGACCTGTGAAGAGAGGAGTCTTCACTGGAGCAGGTTTTGCTCATAGAACTTGTGGGGGCCCCAGGTGGAGCAGCCTGTGCCTGAAGGACAGCACACAGTGGAGGAGCGGCCCATGGGAGAGTAGTTTTGTGAACTGTTGCCCATTGGATGGACTCATGTTGGAGAAGTTCATGAAGGACTGTCTCCTGTGGGAGGGACCCCATGGGGAGCAGGAGAAGGACTCCTCTCCCTGACAGCAGCAGAAACAACCTGTGATGAACTGACCATGACCCGATTTCTGTCTCCCTGTGCCCTTGGAGGGGAGGAGGTAGAGCTTGGGAAGGAGGGAGGGGTGGGAGGAAGGTGTTTTTAAGACTTATTTGACTTTTCATTATCCTGCTCTGATTTTGCCAGTAATAAATTTAGTTAATATCCCTACTTTGAGTCTGTTTTGCCCATGACCATAACCAGTGAGTGATCTCTTCAGTCCTTATCACAACTCATTAACCCTTCGTTTTATTTTCTCTTCCCCATCCAGGTGCAGAGGGGAGTGAGAGTGGCTTTGGGTCCAGCCAGGGTCAACCCACTACAATCAGGAGCACTGAGTTCCATGTATCCTGTGCTTGCTGACACCCATCTGTCAAGGAGCAATCATTTTACCCCTTTCAGTTTGTGTGACTTAAATAGAATTGAAGCTGTTTTGTGCCAGGATGATTTCTTACTGAGCTGTACAGAGTTTTTGTCTGATGTAGAAGGCCCTTGGAGCATAAATTGTGCCTTGATTATAAAATAGCCAACATTGTTGCTTGATTAGTAAGAGAACCACAGCCTCTTTCTCCTTCACAATATGAAGTAGTGAAAATGATCTGGTTTTGGTTTTGAATGGTTTAATTTAAAAAGAGAAGATTATAAACACATAACTTTACTATTAGAAAGGTTGAAGGTCCTGGCCAAGAGTATGATTTGCAAACAAATTAGGGCCAGAATTGTCTTGCAGAATTAAACCCTTACTGCTAAAGGCTAATCTTCATTGTTGAGCCCATATTGAGGGACTGGGTTTTGGCCAAGCAGGCCTTGATTCAATTCCTGTCTTAAGTAAACTGCTGTGAAGCTGCTTTGCTTTTACAGAGTACTTTCTGTGGGCAATTAATCAGTATCTCCCGGAGAGCTTCAGCACAGGCTGTGGTTGTAGTTGCACAATCACTGGGGTTGCCAAATAATCACAGGCATTTGATTTGTTTGGGAAAACTTTCAGTGATGATTTGTTTAAAAAAAACATAACCAAAACAACCACAGACCAATCACTGGGGGTGGAAGCGAGGGTAAGTGTAGGATGCAGAACCAGAACCCCACAGAAACCCCTTTCAGAATCCAGATGAGTATAAGTGAGCAACTTCTAAATCACTGGGTGACTGACAGCTAATTTACTGTGATAATTCTGTGAGAGTAGTGAGGTATTCTGGTGTGTAGGGGAAGGAGAAGAGACTTCCCTTGTGCCTGAAGCACACTCAGCTGGTGCCTGAGGTAACCCAGACCAGTAGGGTCCAGTTCCTCTGGTGCTGGCACCTGCAGTGCCCCAAATCCCTTAGAGACAGCGGGTGCAAAGGGTTCCCATCATCCCTGAGAGCAGGAACAGGACACACGTTTCAGGTCAGATCCTTCTCCCAGAATTTCTGGAAGAAGCTGCCCATGTAAGCAGCTGTCTGTGGAGCTGTGCTCGGTGTTTGTGCTGTGCCTGAGGCTGACTTATGGAACACTTCCAGTGAGAAGCTGATCTTAGCAGGGGAGGAAGAATCCTGGGCCAAGGCTCACGACCAGGAGCAGCATTTTCAAGAGAAAAAGGAGGCAGCTGGGCTTGAGAGAGTATGAAAGAAGAAAACTTAGAGGTGAACAGAGAGGTGGGGACTGCACACTAGGAATGCTTTGCCTTCAAACAACTGGTAGGTCCTGACATAGATGCTGTTCTGTGGATTATGTGAAAGTGCTTGACTAGACAAACATACAGGCTCACAGATATCACAGTCAGTGAAACAAAACTGCATTTTATGCAGTCCAGTGATTGTATCTTGCTAGACTTATGATCTTAGCCTAATATTTAGTATCCTTCCCTCTGCTTTCCACTTGGGTTGAGTTTAATGCCCAGTTGTAATCATCTTTGCTGTCAACTCCCTGGTCACCTGTCTCATGATGCTGTTAATTGCTACAAATGCAGACATTGCTTCTATTAACAGTTAAGAAGATGCATTTTTATGATCTCTTTTTAAAAATTGGTAGATCTGACATGAGTAAAATGAGCTAGTGTTACATCTTTGGGGTATAGGAGAGAAGGTTCAGCAGGGATGGTTATTGAATAACCAGTAGAGCTCTTTTTCTGAAAGCAGAAACCCTTCCAATTTGCATCTTCTGCTTGGAGATGGCAATTTTCATCAACACATGGAATATAATTTCTTGTATATGCTCTAAGTAGCTCATGGAATATATATTTATCCAAAAAACAAAGGCAGCTTAAAAATCAACGCTGTGAGCAGGATTCAAGTGGTGGGATTTTTGAGGGCCTGGGGAAAGGAGAATCCACACCTAATCTTGGGAATAACGGTTAGAAACTTGTTACTTGGTGATTTTTTTTTTAACAAAAGCAGTTGATAACAGTAATTTGACAACTCAAATGCTACTATATAACTTCATATTGACCCATGATGCTGAGAGATGTAAAAGGGGATGCTCTTGTCACTTTAGCTAAATGAACTGCAGCCATGATGAATGCCAAGTGGGAAAGAATTATTTTGAAAGCAAGCTGGAGTTGCACAGAATAGCAGAGAAAGTTATCTTGGAAAACAGTCATGTAGAGCATGCCAAGAGTAAGTTAAAAATCCAGCTAAGGAATCAGGGGAGGACAAATCTAAATTTAAAGCAAACATCTTAATTTGAAGGTATCAATATAGTGATAAATCTAGTGCATTTTGACAGATTACAGACTCCTTTGCCTGCTGTCTGCTTCACAGGAGTTACTTCCATTAACACAGTTGTACCTGAGCAGCAGAGCATCAAGCTCCTGTATCCAGTCCTGCCACCTTGTTTAGTCCCCACTCTTGTTTCACCTGGTGCTTTCTCCAAACCTCACCTGCAAGAATGGGAACAACTAACTGTTCAGGGTGCTGGGGTTTTCTGTTTTGTTGTCCTTGGTTGGGGCTTTCTGTCGGGTTGTTTGCTGTTTTCAGTGTTCAGCTCCTGAGGCTGCAGTGAAAAGTCTGACTGTCTGAAGGACAGTTCCCCAGAGGTACAAAACCAGAAAAGCAAATAAGAACAAACCAGAATTTACTGTGTCTCAAGATTTCCAATTCGAACCTTCTGGGTTTAGGTTTTGCTGGACTCGTCTCACATGTTTGAATGGTTAAGATGGAAAATGAGCAAGGAGAGAGCACAGCTCCAGGTGATGAGTGGAGCAGCATGTGTGCATTTCTCTTCCTTTATGGTGGTTCCAGATTCAGGGCAGTTGTCTCCCCTGGGCTCGCAGCATGGGCAGCAGCTGAAGAGAATTAAGGGAGGGGAGGGGCTGACACCTGGGGCTGAAAGGCAGAAACCCTTGAACAGAGCAAAGGAGAGAAGGGGAAGGAATGTGGGTTACAGATGCAGAAATACAATGTTTTGGAGAAATTCCTGAAGTCTCCAGAAGCAGAAAAATCAAGAAGGAAAAACAAAAAGATGAAATAAATCTGTATATAATGATTAACAATTTGATAAAACAAGAGTTTGAAAAGTGGTACTTAAAAATATTAATTCGAGACCTTGGGAAACATTTTGCTCAAGATTTTCATGATGTGTATTGCTGGTTTTGTATTTCCCACACAGATGTATTTCCTGCATCAGATCTTACAGGTCACATAGGTAAATTTAAAATGCTAATTAAATGGGTTACTTTAAGTGCCATATGGAGAAAATTCCCATGTTGATTTCCAAATTTCTTTTCCAAAGATGAATCAATCTAATACTGTCATCAGGGGGAAAAGCAGAGAAATTTAGGGTTGGATCAATCACATTCCTAACTTTTCCTCTACCAAGAAAAAAGCAAGACAAGATTCATTACCTAAAAGTTGAAGAAACTTCATTTAAATAGGAAATAAGGTGTAAATTTTTAATAATGAAAGTAATGGCAGATCAGTAGAGTAATGCAAATGATGTGAGTTTCTAGCAGTTCTGGCTATCTAGACATTAGTGTTTCTAGGACACTGCTGGAACAGGAGGTTTGGCCTGTTCCACCAATGCAGTTTGAGGCTGGGTGTCAATGTCCTATCAAAAAACAATCCATGTATTTAAAGCTCTTGGTGAACCAAGAGGCACCTGGTAATGCTCCTTCTTTCCCAGGACAGCTGTGCTGTGCCTTCAGCAGATGTCAGAACACGGATGTGCCCGGTCCTGGCAGAGCAGGGGGGCAGCACGGTTTGTGTGCAGCACAGTTATGTGCTAATACAGAATTGGGGCACATTTTATTTCCTGTTATGTGGCCAGGTGATTTGGGTGAATTTTGGTTATCTTGAGACATCTAAAAATTAGCAGTCTAGACGCCCTGTACAGGCCCATGGACTGGCAGCCCCAGAGGGCAAACCATCCCATCCCAAGGTAGTTATCCAAGGCAGGGGGGATGAGTCACTTTGAGGAACCTGTTTCTGGCTGTTGCCTGAGGAGGGTGTAGGTGTCTAGACACTCAGCATTTGGATAGTCAAGTGAGGGATCCCACCCAGCACAACAGGAGCTCAGACATTTTCTTTGTTATTCATTTGAATTAGTTTCCAATTTCGAATTAATTTTCCCCTCTCTTTCCTCCTAAGAACAATCCAGTAGGATCAAGTTTACACGAACCTTGATCATACTGAGCAAGTGAAAAGGAGATTTCTAAGAACAGGCATGGCATCAGTCTACCAGTTCCCTTCTTATTTTTACTTTTATGAATTTTTTTTGTTACATTTAGATGTTTTTTCCGCTTTGTATTTTAGGTGTTCTACTTCAGCAATTGCCAACAGCAAGTTTTCTTCACCGTGCCAGCTAAATTTAGGGATTACTTCTTGTGGATCTGTGAAAGCACCTGGCAAATAGTGTCTGGGAAATCAAGGTGGAGCTCTGGGAGGGTCTGGGGTGAGTACACACAGACAGCACAGAACTGCCCTTCCTCAGTGCCCGTGCTGGTGGTGCAGGGGTCTCAGGCTGGCACGTGTGAGCCTGAGCTGTTCCAGTGCCTGCACTGGGGGCTGTAGAAAGCCCAGTCCAGTGTTTCCAGGGTCTAATTCCTCAGCTGCTGGCTGTGTGTTTTACTGCTCAAGGAACAGCTGCATTACCAGGATTCAACTCAGTCTTTGGTGTCTGGAGGGTTCCTTATTTAAAGATGAAATCCAAAGCTCATATAATGCCAGAAATAACAGTTACCTGGATTTCTATTGTTTGATCCAAGGAGCATCCTGTTTCTAAAGGGAGAGGGAAAGGAAGAGTTTGAATCAGTATTTCCTCTTCCAAACCAGATTAAATTTGTAGAGTCTTCAAGGACATTATTTAAAATATGAAATTAGTTATGTTGGCTCACTTCTGAATTGATTTCTCCTTCATGAAGGTTGCTATGGAATTTGCACTGGCAATTCCATAGGGATAGCTGATAGAATAGGCTATTCTGTACTTACATGACTGATGTGTTTTATCAGAGACATTCCAACCCCTGAACTGCTGCAGTCACTGTGCTCCCACTGCTTCCAGTGTGCCTCTGCAGGTTTCACCTATTGCAGGTGTGTGCCAGCCTGCAGAGAAGGGGGTGGTTTGGGCTGTTCCTGCATTATGGGCCAGCCCTGCATTGTGTATCTGCTGAGATACTGATCTAACAGAATTTGTGAATGGCTTTTCATCACAGCTAAATACCTCATGGTCTTGAAAATTAGATTACATCAATTCTATAGATGGAAAACTATGGGATATTGGAGGTCACCATGGGAACATTCACTGGAGCAGGAAATGAAACTGCTGTGTCGATGGAGTGAGCCATCTGTTATCTGTGGCCCAAAAAGTGCAGTGCACCTCCCCTGCCCCTCCTGGCCTCTCCTGCAGGCTGGCTGGGGCGCTTTCTGTTTTAAAGGTGTTCCTTGAATGGAACTGAGAGAGCCCTGCACTCCTCAGCTGAGCTCACGGCGCTGTTCTAAGATGGCAGCTGTGCCCCAGTATGGTTCCTGGTCAGTACTGGGAAGGGGGTTAGTGTCAATGCTTCTACTGTTACTCAGAAACTGAAATATTAACTCAGCGAGCAACCCAAGCTTATAAAATATTACAGAAAAGCCCTGGGCCTTAAGTCCTTCCCCTGCTTTATATCTGCGGGAAGGAATGCAGGGCTGGCCTAACACACGTGCCTGGTGCCTTGTTTGTTGCTCTGCTGTGAAGGCAACTGCTCTCCAGTTGGATTTGGTGATGTCACCTATCCCTGAATCACAGTGGTGGTGCAGCACCACAGGAATCTGCCAAGTTCATTGCCCCAGAAAGCAAATTCCCAATACAAAAGTGTTAGACTTTGGGTTTGTAATTTGATTATTATATAGGAGAACGTTAAGGGACGTTCATTCCAATGAAGTGTATTTTGAGCAGACACCACGGCCCCTGAGCTGAGGCAGATGAGAGCCCTGGCTCAGAGCAGGAATCAGCCTCTCCCACACTGAACTCTCACCTTGTGTAACTTAGCATTGTTGTCAACATCTAATTCAAAGTTGCAAGGTTCTTCTCCGGGAAAGGCCAGGCACTCAGCATTCTACACTCCAAAGTGATTAACTCTTCAACTGCCCATGAGAATATGCAGTCATTCCTTACAGAGTTAAACAAAATCACCATAGAAATGCAGATCCAGACTTCACCCGTACTTAACTCCATGTACTTGCTAATTTACCCTTCACTTCTCCAATTTCACTTTGTCCTACCAAACCCATCCCTTTTCTAACAGAACAAACTCTATAAACTTCATTCTCCATACACTTTAAGAAACCAATTAAAGATCCCTTTTCCTTTCACAAACGTGTTTTGCATAGCTTCTTAGATAACAAAATTCTGGGAATACTTCACACATCAGATCCATCAGGCACTTCCACTGCTAACATAAACAAAAACTAAATATAAGATTGACGTTGTTCTAAACTGCAAAATATTTGAAGATAAAAATCCCACTCAGATGGCTGCTTTCCTCACTCCAGCCATGTATTTATGCCAAGTGTAACTGTTGCCATGGTTGCTTCGTCAACTCATTAAAAATAACAGTTCCCTGGTCTCCAGCTCCCCTCTGTTAAAGGAAATGGATGTGGGCGCTCTCTAAATTGAATCCAGACAAGCCTGTGTCCCTTTGCATCATAACTTAAATGCCACATTATTCAAGTAACTCCTACCTAAAAAGTCTTACCTAGTCCCTGACTCTCAGAGGTAAAGGCCTGATTCTGTTTTAGAGAATTCCTGGTCATTTAGAAGTGAAGCTTATTCTGGAATGCCTGGATGACAGTGCATCCAGGGAGATACTGAGCTGTCTTACTGAAGAACAAATGCAGCTATTTCTGAAGCAATGGAAGCTTTCTTGGGTATCTTGTCCTGGAAGCAGATGTAGAACCACTGTGCAGAAACTTAAAGCCCATATTGATGTAGTGTCCTTTCAATTACTGTTAGACCCTGATGTCTCCAACTCTAACTGTGCTTTTTTCCTTTCCTGTTGCAGTGCACAGCTCACACCCAGCTGCAGAGGCTGGTTTTGGTTTGCTTTTGAAGATACATCTGAGGAACTGTTCCAGTCCATAGATGCACCTCTAAGGATATCTCACCCCTCTGAGCTGAGCCTCCATCTGCCTTCGAGGCAACACAACTGCTGAGACTTCTCCTCTCTGGCCAACGATTCCAGATAGAAAGCAGCGACACAGCTACAGGATTTGGCAATTCATGTGAGGTGAGGGGAAACAGTCTTTGTATGACATTCTGCCCCTCCTCTCGCAGAACTCTAACTGCCATTTCCCACATTCACACACATCCAATTGTGTGTAGGAGATGCAGCATTTGAAATAAACACTGTAGCAGCCAGTCAGGAACAGGAGGTTCTCAGGTACCTGTAAGCATAAGCTCCCCCCTTCACTGCACTGCACCAGCTCTCTGGGAACTCATTGTTGAGAATTAAACATGAATTGGCAATAAACTCATTTTTCATCAGTCACTGCAGCTGCAAGCCTGGGTTGCAACATAAGCTCTGATAACTCACATTTCAGATGTGTCTTAAAAATTTATATCAACTATTCAAGACTGCTGAAATGATCAAGTAGGTTGGATTTATCTGCTGCTCTGGGGAAAAAACCCTCCAAGTCCAAACAGCATTCAGATGGAAGCTTCCGTCTGATAAAAAAGATCAGCTCAGTCCCACTGAAAGATTTTTTCTGTACCCAACACCTGCACCCAAACCTCAGGCAGCTTCTTTCTGCAATTTTTCCCTCAAAAACACCTGGGCAAAATTATGTTTTGACTTTTAGGAACTGATGAGGTGATTTGGAACACCTTTCCCAGGAGGAGAAGCTGAAAGTTGAGCTTGTTCAACCTGTAAGATGTTCTTCTACAAGAGAAGCGAAGAGGGACTTTTGACCAGGGCAGGTAATGGCAGGACAAGGGGAAACAGCTTCAAACTGAGAGTATGATTAGGTTAGAGAAAAAAGAAATCCTTCACTGTGAAGGTTGTACAACACTGGCACAGGTTGCCCAAAGACGTGGTTTCCCCAGGCTGGATGGAGCTTTGAGCAACCTGGTTGAGCTGGAGGTTCCCCTGCCCTGGGCAGAGGGCTTGGAACTCTCTGACCTTTTTGAGGTCCCTTCCAATCCAAACCATTCCATGTTTCTATGATCAGAGTATGTTCCTGAAATACCGAGATTCAATACCAAAGCACCCCTGCAACTTGAAAAGGAGATGGTCTCCTGCTGGTATAAACACTGATAAGGCAGCAGCTGCCCACCTATGCCACTCATTAGGAGCAGGTGAGAATTCACCATGACAGGTAATTTTCAATAACCAACCCACAACTTGACAGGGTGAAGGTTCCTGTGTGGTAATTGCCACCTAGTTCAGGATTTCAAAGCTAAACTGAATTGCTGTAACTGGCATGAAATATGCTTAATATGCAGTTTCTTTCCCTCCTCCTGCCAATAGTTACACCTAACATTCAAAAAAATCACATCAATAAAAGCCATTATCACTGAGCAGTTATAATGGTTTAATTTTGACTGTGACTTTGCCATTTGAGTAGGCTATTTACAGTTGAAGTACAGTGCAACTTGTAGGCAAAAGAACACAGAAGTGAGACCAACCCACTACCCATCCCATTCCAGATTACTTAAGCCAACAGCACTGCCCTTGAACACTAAAAAATTTCATAAGCAATTGGAGATTTCCTTATGTAAGGCAACACCACTTTGATTTACACAATCAGCACCATTTTTATACCAGTTTCAAGAACCCAGGTCTGTTCACACTAACTACATACAAATTTAGCACATGTGTCATGATGGCAGTAAACCATCCCACAGCTTAGTGGTATTTTCTACTGTTTATGTTCTGTTTTGTATGTTTAGTTGTTCTATCCTATAGGAATTCTACCAGAATTCCCAACACAGCCATGAGTTACAAACAAGCCAAGCAGCAAAGCCTCTGTGCTCAAGTACATAAGATTGTAGGAATTATATTTCAGATTGGGCAAGAATACAAAGCTTGGTTACACTATTCAAACAGCCCACTGCTGCCACCTTAATTTAGCCAAAACCACACAGAAAAGCTCAGGTGCAGGTTGTGGATCTACTCTGAACTTTTGACTAGGAATTGTTTTACTTACACATCCTTCTATTGCCTTTTTCTCTCACCTCTAGAGTGAATTTGGTTGGAAGTTACAGGTTAGCACTATTCTTTCATGACTTGTGGTTCCTCAGTGTTCAGCATTGCAGCACACAGGCACGAAGTAGAGTTAATGTAACAAAAGTTGTACTATAGCAGCACACACCACTCAACTGATCAGCTGTAACAGCAAACTTTAACAAACCGGAAGGAACACAACCCTATTACTGAAACAATGTGTAATTTCACTTCACTGCATTTTTACTACACTGAAACTGCAATTCTGAAACAGGATTGATTTTGAATTAATTAGGAATAAATTAACCTTGTAACTGTACTTATGTTCCTCCACCCTGTTAAAGGGTATTTAAC
The DNA here is from genome assembly GCA_013396695.1 of Sakesphorus luctuosus. Classification (NCBI taxonomy): domain Eukaryota; kingdom Metazoa; phylum Chordata; class Aves; order Passeriformes; family Thamnophilidae; genus Sakesphorus; species Sakesphorus luctuosus. The sequence goes on from VWZD01013048.1 coordinate 48,521, forward strand.
TGCAGAGCCTCAGTGAGCATGGCAGACATCTATCTGACATACATCCTCATCTCCCCGAGACCACACAAGTGAGACTCTACAACCCCCAAAGTTTAGCACTGACATTACTCTAGAGACAGGACATACTGTTATGAACTTCACATTATTGTCATAACTGGGATGTACGACAGACCATTAACATTTTTGGAAGCCCCAGGATGTCAGCGATTCCCAGTCAGAATTGCAGCTGCATCACAAGCAGCCAGCTCTGAACCATCAGTCCCTGAAGTGCAATTGGAGCTTTCCTGTCTCCACTGAGCCACAGTCCACAGAAATATCCTGCTACATACACCAGATCTCTGAAATGCAGGGTCACAGAATTTTCAGTAGCACTTAAATACCCTCTGTGTGGGTCACTCACTTATGGCAGCACAGGACCTTTGTTTACTGGGCTTGTACAGCACCTGAAGAATTAACTTCCCTGACAGGCCCTACCCTGGCCTACCATGTGCAAGAGGCCAGGGCTCTAGACTGCCCTTGGGAAGCCCTGCATCGCAAACCAGGGCCTGCTCCTCCCAGGCACAGCATTACAAGATGCACAGAAACAGACTTGAGCTATCCCTTTCCTCAAAGCAAGCCCATTTATCAGTTCTTAGTCCTTTTTTCTTGCTCCACTTTTTTATCTCCAGTGGTGCAGAAGAGTTTACAGGCTAAAACACTTCCATCACTGCCAAACCCAGGAGGCCACAAATACATGACCCTTTAACAGGGTAAGTCTTTAGTATCAACCAGGACAAAAAAAATTCACTAGGGACAAGGTTCTAGGAAGTAAGGTATTTTGAGCATTTAATAGATGACATTTCAAGCCTGTACAATGCAACAACATTGAACTCTTGTAGGGATTTTTTGCCAATTTGATTTGGCCAACAGGCAGCTAATAGACAGTGCCACTTGATTTGAAAACATGCATGTGGCCTGGGGGAAGCTCAAAGCATTACCAAGGTAAAAAGCACATACTCACTGATAAAGCATACATTGGACCACAAGGCAAACCCCTACCACTTCTTCAGCACAATTACATCCTCTCATAAACATATCTGTAGTGTCCAATCTTGTCCATGACCTTAATTAGAATTTATGTTCAGACAATGAGTATAAAAGTAACTTCAAGATGGTCCCAATCTCAGGCAACTCCCATTGGTATTTCCTTTCTTAAACGAACTAGTCATCAGACAAAGCTTTTCTACTGGGAAACATTCAGAAACAAGTCAAGTATCACAATGTTTATTGATAGATACAAGTATATAAAATCAGGGCATGAACATGTCTTGATAAATTAAGTAGACTTAATTTCAGTACTATAAGAGGGACCAATTCAAATTTCTCACCATGTCATGTTTCACACCCACAAAAACCTCTTCCAAAGGGCATTAAACCATCTCTTCAGCCGATCAGTTTTTGTGCAAGTAAACTGTTCCTTTTTAAAAAGACTTGTGCACTTGCCCAGGCTCAAGGATATTAAAACCTAGCACATAAAGCCCATTACTAGAGGTAGAAATACAGGCAATATACTATTACGGCAACAACCAACCATCGATTACAGTTAAGGATTCTCTGTAACAACCAAATGGATAATCAAATATTGCAACAACTCAAGTATTACACTGAGCAAAGTGCATTTCTACAGTATTCAGTGTTGCTATTCAGTTTTTTCTAACTTAAAAACAGCCTATGATAACTGGCAGCAAAGAAGACCCTTGCAACAGACTGCTTCTGCTCGAGAACTTATGATGTAATTATTGCATGCTGCTAATACACTGTTATCTAAACATTAAAGATACTCTAAAATATTTTTATTGTAGACTATTAAGACATACTACAAAAACCTTTTGCAGAGGATATCCTACTGACATACTTCTGCTTTAAATATTGTGAAACATTACAGCGGAATGGATTTTCGCAGTGGTTAGGTCAAATGCAGTTACATCATAGCAACAGTATGTTTGCACAATTTAAGGCTTTGGCTGGTTCTTTAGTCAGCTTCTTCTTCAGATTCTTCTTCTTCAGCAGTTTCCAGCCAGGTTAACCACTGGTTTACCTGCAGTTACAGAAAACTGGTTTAAGGGAGCAGGAATTATTTTGCCACTATGAACTTCAGCAGAACACAGCTTCGCCCCCCAACTTGTTTTTAAAATCTTTCAGTCCCACTTGCACTACACACAGGCCTCTAGTAAGATGTTTGATTCATCCTGCTTAACTCCTTCCTAGTGAAATACTCCAGGAAGCTTTGAGACGTTAAGAACTCTTAGCACTTTGAAAGTGTTCTCAGGCACTCCAGTCCAGCAGAGATCACAAAACCAAATCCCTATTCTGTTAGCAAATTTACCTGGAATAATGCTTTGCCTTTCCCTGGAAACTCTTGAGTAATATCTTCTTTCCATGCCAAGAAAGCTTCTTCTTCAATGATCTCCATGTCATAGAAATGAACAAAGAAGCGCAGTAACATGCCTGTGAAAGTACAGTACAACTTTGTTAGCTTTAGAAACTTCTAAGGGCTTACCTGACCATAAGAAATGTAATGACAAGCCTAAAAGCCACACACAAGTTCACTTCCCCTAAGATCTTGACGCACTCACCTTTTGGGAAATTATTGTTGTAGCAGTGCACCTGGAGCGCATATAAAGCACTCACTTGCAGATCAACATGGTCATGGAGAAACTTCTGCATTACTGGCTTGAAGGAAAGAAGCAGCTGTTTTTCCTGCTCTAGCTGCTCTTTAGATGGAGCAGATGAAGAATCCGATTCATCGCTAGGTGGGTTTACTTCACTAGAAATATACTGCAAGAAACTGGACAGAAAAAAGCAAAGCTAAGTTCTGTAAACTAAGAAATTTAGCACTTTACCTTTAAAGTTCAGCCTGCTAGTACTACAAATACCCTCCTGCTCCCATCAATAGTCAGATACATACACGTGGATTTGTACTGTGGTTGATGGTGCACCATAAAAATCCTTGTTTTGCCTCTAATATGGCTCTTAGGAAAACACACAGGTCTATATTTCTTCCCCAAGAAACTATCTCCAATTGATATAAGCCTGGAGACTTGCTCTTCTTTTTAAATACAATGGGATTTTAAGAGAGGAGGTTCACTTAAAACCATCTGTCTTCCCTGCATACTGCACAGAGCTGCATGTCAGGCTTTACACAGCTACTGACTTGTTGGGAGCTTTACCAAATAGGTACTACATCAAAACTACATCTCACCTGGTCATCAATATATTCACAAATCCCTTATCTACATGAAGTTTGGGTGAAATGTTATCTTTAATCCACTTATAGATGGCTTGAGGGGATGGATCCGATTTTATTTGCTTTAGCAGTTCCTTCTCCAGTTTCAGAAGTGGGAACAAGAAGCTAAGCCCCTTCCCTTCCAAGATCTCCAGCATGCGGTCCTTGTTCTGGTCAATTTCTGGCAAGTGAAGAATGAAAGACACAGGTTAAAGTCCTTGTGCTACTCAAGAGCTGCCATCCATGTCTCATGGCTCTCGCAACCTCTCAGGAAATGCCATTCCTAACAACGCTGACAGGTGACTCCACCAAGGTAACCTGGCATTATTTTATTTTACTGTGGCATAAACTAGAGGGGAAATGTCTCACATGCACTGGGATCAGGTGTCAGGAGAATTATGTGGCAACTCTTACCTGGTAACATTTTCTGCATATTCACTTTGCTTTGTTGGAACAATTCTGTTAGCCATTCACGGTCTTGTAACTTAGCTAACTGCTGAAGACAGAGCAGGAAGAGAGGGAAATGGGTGCCACTTTCCAGTGGTTGAGCCAGTTCGGAAATGCTCACCAGGTCTGAAATAATGGCACGGGCTGCAAACTGTGCTAAGTAGGATTTCACCAATGGGATGTCCACCTCCAGTTTGGGGCACTGGTCCAGTACATTCAGGAATGCCTAAGAAACAGTACAAACACAAGCTGAAATTCTGAAGTGATTTTGTTCATGCTGACAGTAATTATTACTTGTACCACATAGGAGCCTCAAGTTTCTTTTCTGCATCAAACACTTCCAAAGAGGCTCCCAGTTTCCAGTTACCCAAATACTACATTTCTTCCTTTAATCACTTAATTTGCCCCTCACACATTTAAATATTATTTTTGCTTCCTCAGATCAGTGTGACTTGCACACTGACTTTACACAAGCTACACACCACAAAGAGCCAAGAAACATGGACTGCAAAATTGTAAAACCACAGTACCTGCATGAAGTTGTCACTGGTGGCTACTCCCTCCTGCTTGAGCAAGCTGATCAAAGTGCTTGCTTTCTCTTTGTCTTCATCTGATCTATCCAGGGACTGAACGATTACTTTGCTCAGCATTTCAGGAATGAAGTGTTTTGGAGCTCTCATTTCTTTCACAGTATTGACAGCATCATTAGCATTTCCATTGTTCAGATACTCAGTCACAACAGCCTCCTGGAAATGAAACAAGTGTAATTAATGTTCTTTGTGAAGAGCACATACAAGGCTTCGTGAACCACTATTACACACAAACTTACGGTTTGTTTAAGTAGCTCTTCTTTAGAAGGTGGTGGTTTCTTGGTTGTCTTTGCAGGCTTCTCTTGTATAAGTGGTGGATTTGTTTTAAGACCAAGTTGAGGTGGCTGAAAAAAGAGATACCAAAATTTGTTTCTTTGCAGCACATCTACCTACAGTTAGATCGTTTAACACAACACATACAAAGGCAAATGAAGTTTGTGTTCATACATTCTCTCATGTCATGCTCTGTGCAATAAAAAACTTCTCTCGCCCTTCCCACATTAAAAATGAAGTTTTGCAAGCATGAGGAGTTAAGTATAGCCAATAACATGCTAATTTTTATATTTACCTGTCCCAAAGGCGGTGTCTGAGTGCGTGGTGGTTGAGCACTGGGAGGAATCATAGTTATCTGGGGCTGAAGCTTTGGCACTTGGTTTTTGTTCATTAGAAAAGTCTGAGCAGGTCTCAGGCTAATCTGTAAACAGGTAAGTCAGAAAAAACTCAAACTGTTTTCAAGTATTCTAAGCAACAAAACACAGCCATGGACTCACACCAACTGATCTCACTGAAATGTGACTTTGTTTCTACAGTGTTAATACTCAAATACAGTTTAAGACACATGTGTCCTGAAATTCCCCCAAAAATAAGTTACTGGTACTTAGTTCCACTGGCAGTAAGAACTGGAAATGCTCCTTTTAGATGCAGTATGTTAGAGACCCAAGAAGATAATCAGCATCTTTGCTGATGTATTTTACAGCCAAGATAAGACTCTACCAATTGCTCAGAGATAGGGATACAAGTCTGGTTAACACTCAAAATCACAATGCCATTTATTTTGCATTTGAAATTTTGCCTATTAGCCAGTTCTAAACAAAACAAACAAAAAAAAACTAGCCTGGTCCAGCACTTCAGGGTTTTTAAAGTTCAAGATTCTCTGAAGTTTGAATTAAATGTATTATCACTATGATGCATGGGAACTGATGTCAGAGTAGTGTTCTTGGACATGTGGGGGAAGGAAGGGACACCCCAAAAAAATTGCCCTCATATCTCAGTCTTGCTCATAGGACGCTGGATACCCTAAGGAAAGTGAGAGAGGGTAGGGTGAAAGGGACAAAGGAGGAGGAGGAGGAAGAGGAGGAGAAAGAGTTCCAGCATTAGTCCTCATAATAACGCGTCTTGCTATAATCATTGGGCAATATTTAGAATAGGCTTTAAGTAATGTAGGCATGTCATGTACCTCATCTGCATTAAGCTGTCCTTTCTTAGAAAACCGAGGTGGCATATCCTTCGACTGTCCTTGTTGCTGGGATAAGAGTCCCTGATTCTGGGTATGGTAGAGCTGGCTTTGCCCCTATTTCAGAAAGGGAGATATAGAGAAAGAAGTGCAGATGATGGAGTGGCGTACATCATATGGTAAGTAGTACCAGAGGGACCAGAGGAACAAAGACTCTATCTGCCAGGAAGGGAGAAAGAAGGAGCAGGGGTGGTGGGAGAGTAGCAACTATCCCTAAAAAACCAGGGCTATCTTTTAAATAAAACACACCATTCTGACCCACCAAAGCCACATGCACCTTTTCTTGCAGTTAAAAAAAGTGTATTCCTTGCATTTTGTGCACAATTCAAAAAGTGGTTTAGAAGTTTTGTATCAGCTGAGCATCAGTTCTTATGAGAATCAAATCTAAGTTTTTTTAACATAAGCAGACTACAATCCATAACATACGCATCTGAGGAAGAGCTTCTAAACAAGCAGAAGTCACCATGGGAATATCTTCCTTACCTGACTTTTCAGAAAAGATTTGCCTAGGTCTCCAAACTGGGATTGAGCAGAAGGCATGAGGTGACCCCCATGGCCATTGAAGAGTTGGTTTGAACGATGGCGTCCCATGGTGGGTGAAAATCTATCCTGAATAACTCCTGGACCAGTACCAATTCCGCTACCTGTGTAAAAGGAAGGACAGGTTTAGCTGCCATTCAGTACAGCACAGCCATCCCACCATGCTTGTCTCTGCAGCCTACCTGGCATTTGTCCAAACATATCAGCAAGCCCTCCGAGTGGGTCCCTGTCAAGTTTCATCCTGGGTGGCATAAAGGGTCCCTCCAGAAAGAAGTCGCTTCTCATCCCTTGAGACATAGGAGCAGGAATAAAAACTCCCAGATCCTTTAAAACAGGAATTGAAAATTTTCATCAGTATGGAGTAATAACCCCTGAAAAAGTAAAGCTCTAGCCCTCAACTACAGAAATACATCTTAACCCTTAACCCAACTGTCAGACTCTGCTGTGAGAACTACTCACAAGCGCAGTGTAGGTTTTGTGACACAGAGCAAAGCCAAGCACAAGACCTCACAAGCAACACTTACTTTTACTGCATCTTGACGGATTTGATTGATAGTCTTTGGTCCATTGTCAAGAAAAGCTTTGCGAGGAACCCAGTTGTGTTCTCTCAACTCCACAGTATCCTTGGAGCATAAGAGATTATTAGTAAAGAACCCAAGACAACCTCACAAGAGAAAAGCAGCAGTACAAGCCCTTTTATCATCCTACCTGCAGCAGGAAACGAATCCTTGCTGGCAATTCCTTACTTGACATCAAGGAGCGCATACGGGCAAAGTACTGATCCATTAAGGACTGGGGGAACAAAAGTTACAAGTGGGGGTAACTGTATCAGTGCTTTGAGTATTTTCATTCAAGACACCTAAGATCAAATAATAAAACAGGATGCCCTTTCCTGCCCTCTATATCTCCTTTGATAGCAGTCAAGTGTAAAGAAAGTTAATGCATCAGGACATCTGAGTCAGAGATAAACATCTGCTGAAGTGCATTAGTCTGACGCTGTTCCAAGATTACACTGAGAACTCCCATCTGTAAAAATCAGCTGTGTTCAGACAGTTCACTTATTTTCAAGGGGTGTTTAGAGAAGCAACAGTCTTGCATTTATGACTTCCTGATGGCTCTAAATACATCCTGGGAAGACATTTAGAACTGCTGCAAAAATTGGCTCCTTAAACTATTAATTGCTGCAGGAGCCATAGCTGGCACATCCCTCTGAAAATCAAACCTGAGTTTCATACTTATGAATACAGTACACAGAAGGTTCAGCCATTTAAAGTCCTAGCCACATAATTTAATTAGGTTAATGACTGCATTGCATAGACACATACCTTGGCTTTCGCATGATCTAATCTAGGCCCCACTGTCCTCATTATCTGACAGAGGCACTCCAAATCCTCCCCCATATCTTTGAGTTGGACTCTCTTCTTCTTTTCCAAAAGCTGAAAGGAAATTAAGGACTTTAACATACTGTAAATAACAATTCCTGAGCAACAAACTGTACACTGGCACATGTAGAAACATTTCACCTTTTTCTGAAGGCAAACAGACTTGAAAATTAGCTTAAGAACTGCTAATTCAAGCACTTATTCCTCTTAAGTGTAGGTACTTTTAAGTACCTTTGGTATTTCTCTCTAGGCCAAACTGTATCTCTTGGAGACAATTCCCATAGCTTTAAACAAACCCAATTTTACTTTTTAATCATGCCAAACGACTGATCACTTTCAGCAGTGGGGGACAGGTGATTGTCAGGAAATACTTCTGTGGTATCTTATGCTCCAGAATTCCCAAAGCAGCATAACCATTTGCACTCTTTTGCCCCTAGCCCTGCCCCAATGTGAATACTTACTGTTTTGATGCACTTATGAAGGATAGATTCATGAATAAGATCAAGCTTGCCAAGTTCTCCAATGAATTTGATGTTCCCCAGCATCTTGATCTTGGCAATGGCTCTCTGTTCCTCCTCCTCGGGGAGGAGGGGACGATCATGCTTATCATAGACTGGAAAACAAAGAAGCCTGTTTAACATGGCTGTGGGAAAGAAGACAAACTCTGTATTGAAGTGGTTTTAAAACTTACTATCAACATTTCTGGTTCGGTTTTCAAATTCATCTTGAAGTTTAGATATTAGGAGGCGTCTGAATGTCTAAGAAAAGAGAACAAATAAAACAGTGAATCTTATCAGTGCAACTAAACATGGTAGCAAAAGTTATCATTTTAAAGTGAGATACTCACTGTGCTTTGCTTCTGTCCTGGATGACTCTCTGCTGATGGGCCATCAAAATTGGGTGCATCTTCTGCCAGTCGCAGACATAGTTGAGCGTACAGCGAGCTATACTTGGGCTCTTCAAGGGCTTTGTCTACGATCTAAAGAGATGCATTTTGAGTAAGGCAGCACACAGTAGGACGCAATTGCTATTAGCAAAAGTGAGATGCAAGACAAAAGGCATTACTTCTCCCAGAAGTATTTTTGCTATATCAAACCCAGAAATAATGTTTTTTTGAGACTAGTCTTAATACTGAAGGAAAAAAGGTGTTTATGCTATTTAAGAGCCTTCATAATCCTTGGCCAACAAAACTGAAGTTGATAATTAGAACACATACATCAGTATCGCCAACCCGATCTCAGACTAAATGAAGTGACATAACAGCTATGTCCGTGTCCCAAGAGGTCACCTTTCCAAGCCCAAGAGGCTTGCTCCTCAGGAAAATGGGAAGGGTGGGGGGCAGTGAAGTGGCACAGAAATAGTCCTGCTAACTAGCATCTTAGATTTATTACATACACCTGACAGAATCCTCTGTCATATTTAATGATTCGTAAAACTTGAGGAAGTTAAAGCATTAAAACTACTTCCTCCTTAGTATACCCTTCTCACATAGAAAGCAGGTGTGAGGTGGTGTTTGGTAATCCAAACAGAGAAAAGAGCATGACTAATGCTTTTGTGTATCCTCCCCCAACCTTATGATCTTTACCATGCAAGAAAACTGTAGTTTAAATAAATGCAGTGATCTTACCAGCAGTATGACCCCTTTTAGGATGAGCTTAGATTCTACACCCACATTGAGGAGCTCAAGGCATAGCTTGTCAAACTTTTCAGGAGTAAGCTTATTTAGTATGCTAAAGAGGAACAAACAAAAACAAAAATCCAGAATACAGATATTGTAACCATGGTACAAGCAGTTTTAGACTCCACTTTACTTTTTAAGTCTACTAAAAATAGAGAAGTGCAATTTTCCTCTCATTTTTTGGGAGATCTTCAGAACATTCTTGGAAATACTAATCCTCTTAGAGGAATTAGTGTAAGTGTTTCAAGTGTTTGCTGCTTTTAGATGAAGTTTGTCTTCTCCTCTCCAAAGGACACACCTCCCCCAAACTCAGCCCATATGTCTTCGTCCCCTCCAGCCCATTTATGAGAGATACACATTGCTAATGAAAGCAGTAAGGAAAGAAGTAATCTCGTCAAGAACTTACCCTCTTACTTTCCTGAAGATTGCATCATGTCGTTCTTTGTCGTTTGCGGAGTCGTCATCTCGTCTAGTGCTTCGTGAAGGAATCCATTTCTGAGCGTTTTGCCCTGGGTTTTTCCCCAGGAACTCGCTGTAAAATTTTCAGTATGATTGTTAAGCAGGAACAAGTGATTTAAAGAACTGGCCTTTTAACCTTTTAGTTTTGCCCAATTCAGCCCAATTCTGCCACTTCTTTGTCAGGATTATGGACTTACCCCTACCAACACAGCAACATGTGCCGCACAGTAAAGTACCCACTCAACAACCCCATACACCAAAGCAAACTCTTCAAACTTTATAAGTAAAATGCATGAGCAAGCAGGTTTGTGCATGTCCTATCACCCATGACGCACACTTTCAACAGCCACAGACTGGAGACTATGAATTAAAAGGGTATCAACTCAGTATGTGCCCCCTGTACAACTTCAAAGCAGCCCTATTTTCAATTCTGTGTTCACCATCAAGCACGCTCTGCCTTTAAAATCATGCCAAAGTGAAGAGCAAACATACCTGTTGCTGGCAGTCTTGGGATAGTGCTGAGGTGCACCCCTACCACCTCCTCCGCCTGAAGAAGCACTGTTATAAAAAAACACAAAATCCTGAGTGAGTTCAAAACCGCAACGCTTTCAATTATGTCTCAGTGTTTGTATAAACACTGCAGTAATTTAAATTCTCTTAAAAGGAGAGTTTCCACTACTAACTGTTCATCAAACAAAGGCATTAGTACCTGAAACGAGAAGCACCCCCTTCTGCAATCGCACTCTCCACTTTGGCGGCTTGACAACGAAGAATCTTCAAAAGAATAAAATTAAATTGACGGGGTAGGGAAAAACAAAACCTAGAAAGACAAACCAAGCGTTCATATTATAGCTGTTTTACTGTGAGTCGTGGTGTCTAACTTACAACAAAAGTACAAATTTTGTTTAAGAACGAGAACCCCTTTAACACTGAGCTTCCCAAAAAGGTAAGGAAAGTCTTATTTATGCGATACTTGGGCTAGTCACAGAAAGGCCAATTTGATCATTATAGCCATGTTTTCCAAGCGGGGGGAGGGATGAGAGACAAGGGAATTTCGGACTGAAACAACAAGAGCCTGACATTCGCCCAGTCTCCTTCGAACAGCACTTGCAGAAAACAACGGGAAGTGAGTTTTTCCGATAATACAGGAGAATTATTAGCTTATTAACATGACTTACAAACCACGGTCAATTATGGCAAGACAAAGTAGCCAAGTTTTAAAGTGGGAAGCGCCACACCTCAAAACGCACACTGAAAATAGTAGAAGAGATGTATTCTGCGCCCAAACGGCCTACTAGGGTACTAAACAACACAGATATGTCCTGTTCACACCCTCTCAAAGTGTAGCTCGCGGAGAGGACAAAGCCAGGCCGTGCAGCGGCGGGGCCAGGAACGGCCGCGGGGGGAGCGCGAACCCCCGAGCGCCGCACGCGGAGCGCACAACATGGCGGCGCCGGCGAACAAAGGGCGGGCAGAGCGCCCCCCGCAGGCACCACCGCCCCCGCCCCGCTCCGCCCNTTGGTTGCGCCGCGCCGCCGCCGCAGTGCAGCACCGGCATTCACGAACGCAACTACGCCGGGGGCCGGTGGGGCCGCCGCCCAGCGCGCCGGGGCCTGCGCTAGTGGCGTAAGCGCTGCATGGCGGCCGCTTGGCTGCTGCTCCTTTGCCCTGTTCGCTGCCGAGCCGCAGCCCTCACACAGCCCGCACACAGCTCCCACACAGCCTCGGCCCTGCGGGCGCCGGAGCGGGCGTCAGCCCGTTCTGTCTCGTCCACAGAACGGTAGTTTAATGTATATGTGTTCTCATAACGTTTTGGTTTGTTTGGTTTTTCTTTTTTTATTTAATAAATTAATTTTCCTCAGTTCCCCCCNCGCCCTTTGTTCTCCGCCCGGGATGGGATGGATCACGGATGCGATCCGCTCCGCCCGGGCACAGCTGCCGGCATTGCCCCTGCACCGCTCCAGCCGCCCCGAAGGACACACGGGCGAGGCTGCATTGCCGC